>KZ809313.1:33919-50480 GCA_000696205.2 Oncopeltus fasciatus | reverse complement strand
TATATATATATATACTATGTTTTTAGTTTCACCAATAGTAAAGTCTTTGGACCCTAATAAATAGTGTGATTTCCCTGAAAGGAAATCTGCTAATAATCATTAAATTCCGCTATTGGTTTTATAATCAGAAATTTATCGTAACATACGGTATTTATTTCATAAAATTCAGTAAATTTTCGTGATAATACTATTGGGAAGAAATTTATTTGGCATTTTGTTTAATAAATTATATAAGAAAACATTAAAATGGTAAATAAAGTTTATAACTCCTTTTGACAACTAAGATTACTAATATACCAACATTATTTGGTTGTTAAATTTTTTCTGAAATCAAGAAGGAATAAATTCGCTCATTGTATCTCCAATGATTTTCAGCAGAATATAAATTTATTGATATTTCATTACTTTTTGAAAACCGTACATACAGTTCAGAAATGCTAATTCAAAAAATGTTAAACAAACAGTTCACGTAACCTGGAAGGAAAAACAAATTTTTGTGAAATTGCGGAATTGGTTTATTCATATCTCATGAAATATGTATGTTTACTCAAAAAGAAGGTTTCTGAATGAGTAAAGTACGCCACCCCCTAACTGGTTGATAGCTCAGTGTAGAGTGTGACGAGGAATATATCAGATAAATAAATAAAAATGAATAAATAAAATAAATAAACAGCCTTTCAAGTATCACTTTTAAAGCACTCAAGCTGAAGTATGGCTACATGCAATACACCGGGGCATTGAATAGAGAAAAAAACAATAAAGCTCATGGGATCAGGATATGAAAGCATGCCCGTTTTTTCAAGGACGCGGATTTAATATTCACGAGAGTGGTGAAGGAGCGGCAAGGAGTCGATGAAGAATTATATCTGCAAAACAAGCCTGCGAACCACTGGGAGAAAGAATATCACCTTGGGAGATTGTACACAATACACGGCTGAGTTGCCTCTGACTCCCCACAAGATATGTGGAGTTCTGGGAGAAATAGAAGAATTTCTCAAGAGGAACACTTAACAGAAACTTTCAAGATTAAAGCTAATAAACAATAACAAACTTAGCAAGAGAATAGTAGGTATGCTGTAGAGAAATACTAATATGACACGACTTTTCAAAAATTGTTTACAGTTCTTCACAAATTCTTCTACGGGGAAGCTAAAAAGATACACAGATATACATATATTATATATGTAGTACACACGCTACCTTGTGGAACTCCATTCCTCCTTAAGTCCGTAGATCTTCCTACCTTACAGAATTCAATCTACGCCTTTTTTTCTTTTCTTCTCGAAGCATTATTCCTCATTAATTTTTATTAGATTTTTGTTAGTTTATTCAAGTTTTTGACTGATGACTTTTTTTTCGCTCCTTTATTTTTACATTTCACAATCTTATTATGAAATAAAATTGCATTTTAACTTCTACATTCAGCTAGGAATCTATCAATTAATATTAGATATATTTAATATAAATTTATTATAGGCGAGATAAGCCTACATATTTGTTCATTCTTTGTTATTCTAAGCGGCCTTCTACTTAAGAATAAAATTTAATTTTCATTTCATTCAATGGAATAAATGACAAACACACACATAGGTGTATGTGTATAACATAGATATGTATACATATTTGTCCTTACAGGCTCCTTAATTTTTAAAATAAATTAAATAAATTCCATATTTTAGCTTCAAACCTTTAAATAATTTTGTTAGTGGGTTATATTGGTGGGGATAGAGAACGGAGTTTAGTGGAAGACCAAATTGACAACCCTTTAGATATCGAAATAAGAAAAATACACAATAAGGAGATTGTTCGGGAATACATAGGAGTAATTAAACTGAATGAGTAATAAGTGTTCTTAGTGAAAAGATCATATAAAATTAATGATTTTTAGTGCAAGAGAACAGAATAAAAAATCTAACTGTCCCAGCCAGGACACGAACCTGGATCCCCTGCTATCCGGGCCGGTGCATTTTCCACTTATGCTACCGAGACAAGTCTGATAAGTTATTAAATTCCCCGCACTAGTGTCGAGAGTCCAACCTCCGAGGCCGACGAATATATCGCTTGTGCTCGGAGGAGCTGACAATGTCAAGCTGTTTAAATGACTCTCGTTATTTACTTTGAAATTTTAATTTTATAAATATTATTTTTTGTGGTATTTAATCCCACAAAACTTTAAACAAAAATTTTAGTGCAACAATTTTTTATTCTGTTCCCTTGCACTAAAAATTGTTAAAATTTACATGGGATTAAATAGCACAAAAAAATAATATTTACATATAAAATTAATATTCGTCAAGCTACAGGGAAAGCCATTTTCCTCATGGAAATTTAATAAACTGATACTTTTGCAAATCTGACACAGTTACATGATATATAAGAAAAAGTGTAAGATTTATTATATAAAACGGTCTCTACACTTCTTTTAGCGATTGCTGTAGGAATGTGGTTCTTCTCATGACAGATTTTTTTTTTCATGGTCTTTATAATTAAACCAAGCTAAATAGAGTCTAGTACCACATTTCAATAAATAACTGTACATTTATCAAATAACGACCAACCGACTGACGCCTATATAATAGGCAAATCCGCGTGACAAATTCAATATTTATTAGAATCAATCTTTCTGTGTGAGAGAGGAATTTAATCTTTCTTATTCCGGGACTGAATTACAGAAATAATTAGCCGTATGGTATTTCTCGGGTGGATTCCGCCATTACAAAAATGCGGTTGGTAAGAAAGGTCAGGGGTAGCCCCCTCAGGTATCCAATGAGAAATTCTGACGAGGAACGCACCCTTAGAACTCAACTGTGATTGGCCGAATCAGCTGTTCTGCAGAATGAGTTCTATATATAGACCAGTCCAGGGGGGACTAACCCCTCATCTGAGGCTATTTTCGTCCTGTGTCCTTCCGAAGAGGCTTTGAAGGCTGAAAATACTGGCTTACTTCAAATTGCCATTTCTTGCGAAAAGTCTAAAAGCTCAATTTTTGTTTTAAATATATAATTAATGTTCAAACTGAAAAGTGGACATCAATTATGGTCAGTTCAACCAAAAGGGATTTTTTAAGTTCCACTTGAAATGAGACTAGATAAGATTAAATTTGACTTACAAGAAGGGAAATACAATGAGTGTAAAAAGTTATGTTTTTCGATACTGTCTGGATGGAAGCGCTCAATCTTCCTAGTTATAGTCTTAAATGTCTTACTGAATAAGACTTTTACAGAAAGAAATGTTCGAAAAGTGTGTTTTCCAGTTATTATTTTATAATATATGCATTTAAATGATTTGTATTTGAAGTGTCAGCCTTCCACAAGAGATGAGAGAACATCAAAATCTATGGCAGTGTGAATAGAAATTATTTTAAACTCTTACCAACGCTTCTTTGTTAAATGAGGAGAGGTTAGACAGAGATTCAGTCTTGGGAGCTGATGAATTAAATATCACTACTTTTCAAAAGAAAAGTTTTGTTTTTTTTAATTTGCCCATGTTTCGGCTGAAATTTCGGGACTTCATCAGGGCAAATGGGATGATGCCTCCTTCATCAGGAGAGAGACTCCTGCTCTACAGTAACTAATTCATGAACGATGATATTATTCTCTCTATAACTTTTTTGATATTAAAGTTAACTTATTTTATTATTGACACATGGGAAAAACAGACATTTTAGTTTTCTAGAGCAATTATTTCACGGGTCTTAACTCCACATCTTATTCTTTTTTGCATTGATTTTTCTTATTGCTTTGAGCAAGATATAACCTTTACCTAGAATAAATAGGGATTTAATGGTAGGTCACTATATCTCGGCTCTCCTTATTACATCTGTTCTAGCAATTAAAGATATCTATGTAAATAAATATATTTATTTATATGTTTTTATGGCGTGTCAACCCCTGGCGTTAATAACCAAAGGTTGACACACCATAAAAAAAACAAAAAAAAAAAAACTTATTTATAAACATAAGTCTAAGACTGAAGAACTTAACATTAAATGTGAAATGCTTTCATTTATCTAAAAAGAAAAATTATAAATATTTGCATTGTTTCTTAGGCTTTTGTCATAAAACATAAAACTTATTACTCTGTTATTTAATTCAATATTTTTTTCTCTAATTGACGAAGTGTCTTATTTATTTTCCTTTATTTCCATAAAATGATAAAGATTATTTTCTATTAAGACTACGTGGGTTTATGCTGTCCAGCATTTTATCTGATAGATCTATATCTGTTCCATCAAACATACAAAGATATAATTCACCCATATTTCTTTAATACATTCTCACTATATAGTTACATTTATTAGGTAATATAAATATATATANACTCTAATCAATTTGTATATATATATATTACAATACATTCAAGTTATGAAGGCCTCCTAAGATACTTCATGTATAATAGATTTGTTTTAATCCTATATATAATATCTAGATACAAAAAAAAAAGATTGAAGTTTCAAATTACAATTAGAAGACAACACAAGAGTAATTTTCACACAGCCATAACTAACATAAAAATATATAATTAATGTTCAATCTGAAAAGAGGACATTAATTATGGTCAGTTCAACCAAAAGGGATTTTCCAAGTTTCATTTGAAATGAGACTAGATAAGAAACTAACATAAAAAAAAAAGGAACGTTATTTGAAGGAATAGCTTATACTCGATGGAATGAAAGGCAATGTTAGGTTAAGTTTGAGAAATACAAAAATGGGGCTTCATTTGTAATCTTGAGGTTCCTAAATCCACGACAGAAAAATAGAAAATGAAAAAAAAATTATGAAAAAAAAAAAGGTATAATACTGTTATCCAAAGATATAATTATAGCGGAGAGTAGAAAGATGTATGTTAAAAAAAATAATGAGGGGGTATAAACAAATAGCAGAAGTGATTGGAGAAATGGTCAAATAATGGACAGACGAAAAGTTTTATAAATGTCGCGGATGAAAAGTTGATTGAGTTTATAATAGGACTCACTAAAACAGAATTAAGGGTTAAAAGTGGGATAACCATTATAAGTTTTTAATGCTCTTGTCTAGATTACGAATTAATAAGAAATCCCAGTTGAGATACAGGATACAGCGGTCACTTCCATGGAAAATGCTCAAAAAACGGATGGTTTCTGAAAATTTTTGCTGATGGCTCTTAAAGGCAATATGGAAAGGACAAAGTCCTTCCAAGGAAAAATGAAGAATTTTATTCCGAAAGGAAAAGGAGGACATATGAGGATAGGTCTCCGAACCTCAAGATAAAAACGAAGGGAAAAGACAAGAAAGAAAGAAGAAAAAAAATGTCAAATAGGAGTTGCGCAAACTAAGTAGATTTCTATGTTATATTAAAGAAAGGCGTACACAAAATAAATGATGAATTTTATCTTTTATATTATAAAATTTATACATATTTGAGTAGTAAGGAAAAATGGGGAAAGTAATCAGCTATTGTTGAAACATTCATAAATATCTGTCACTACAAAAGCTTTTCGTAAAAATTTTATAATCATAAACACTAGAAAATTGTATTTTACATATATTATTTTCTATATACCTTTTTTGCCTCCCATGTAAAATATCTTGATTAAATTTTGGTCTTCCTCTTAAGCCCCATTCTCTCTCATCTCTCTCTCTAAAAAAAAATAAAAAAAAAAATTAAAAAAAAAGGGAACTGTGCTTGGTTCTAAACTGGCTTGAAAGGAATAGTGGAGAAATTGCTAAGATATAGTTAATAACTACCATAATAAACGTATTTCATCAAAACGTAAATAGACATTAAAAAATCTGATTTTTTTTACCCATATTATTATTTATAAACATTTTCGTAGCTCAAATGAGAACAAAGATGTCTTGCTTCTAAAGTTTATAACTCCTTCTGCCCTCTTCTCCCCACTTTCTCTTATATTAATAACTCACTCGAATTTGCAATTTACAGCTTAAATGCAGATTTTTTTTTTTTTTTTTTTTTATAATTCAAAAATAAGTAAGCCGCCAAACTACGTAACCAATTACACTCGAAATTACATTCTTAAATATTTTAATATATTTTATCTTAATTTGCATTTTTTTGGGTACTTTTTTTAATTTTATTTGTGTTAGGCTCCCTTTCAACCACTTAGGGTCATGGAGGGAGGGGCAATCTAGAGTTTGCCATCCTATTCTAAACATCCATGGCTCAGGACCAGCTTTTATTTATAGATAAAAACTTGCTCTGGACGGGATTTGAATCCGTAGCGTCAGGAATGCAAGACCCGAACGGATCCTCTGAGTTATCTTTGTCCCCCAGGAATACATTTTAAACAATAGCAATAATATAACCTTACATATTGCACATAAAAATATTTTTCCACTCGACATATTTCATCTATTGATAAGGTGTGAAAGAAGCTTAAATAACAAATTTAATCTTTTCATTTTAAAAATGGTAAATGCTAGAGCCCATGCAGACAAACACACACACACGTATAAATAAATAAATAAATAAATAAATANAAAGTTATGTAAGAGCTAATTCAAACAGTTGATATATATATATATAGTCGCATTATGATACCAAAGTGAATAGCTTGATTTTCCGACAGGTTGTTTGCTAAAAATTTACATCAGTACATTTTTTCCCCCTTAGCCCGGGATGGAAGAAGCCCGTCAAGCACATATGAAATTCAGTATCACGCGGTCAAAGCACGAAATTCAGTTTCAAATTTCACCAATATCATTTTGGGTGTTTCTCACGGGTTGCGAATGGCCAACACTTTATTATTCCAGATTAAAAACCCTTTATTTTTTTTTATTTTTTTTTTTTCTAAAAAGGAATCAACGTGTGTTTGGCCAATTCCTTATATGTAGAAGATGGATTGTGAGAACTGATTTATATCAAGGGCCTGAGGTTCTTAAGTGATTTGTCAGCGGTTGATTTATTTCTTCCTACGCAAAGGGCAGTGACCAGAGACAGGGAGGAATCTCACAGGGCGACGCCAGTGGTCCCCCGCTATCTCTCGTATATAATTCCTTCTGAGGGACCGGGAGTTATGGCAGTGGGGAGGTGGATTCTGTTGTTGTTAGATAGTTGATACCGACCAAGTGCATTCGATACCGAGGGGTTGTTGATGATGACGTTAGTTCCTTGCACTTCCCCTTGCCGTATAAGTCTCTGGAAATTTAGATATGCACGAGTGATTCCTGGAAGCAGATTCACTGTTATCTCGCTAACAGCACCTCCAAGACAACATCGTTCCTTGTGATCTATGTAGCTTTTTAGTCTGTTTATAGGACGGTTCATCGGGATATAGGCTCCTGCCACGTGCCTTCATTATATCTTTCGTGAAGTGGCTGTCTCAATAATGGTCTAACATTTTTAGAGTACCTATCTTTGTACTTAATAGATATAGCACTCTAATCAATTTGAATTTGTTTTATTGTATCTATTTTTATGGTACAAAAAAAACCTGTTGGTTAATGCCTTTAAATCAGTAATCCTGTACTTATTTTCTAGATGGGAATTCCATTTATTTTCTAATGCAAAATTAGTTTATTTTATTAAATTGAAAAAAAAAAAAAAGAAAAAGAAAAAGAGTCTGTCCCCTTAGAAACGGCTTAAAATAAGGAGGTTTCTGATGTTTCGTTGAAGATGGACATATATATTTGTTTTTTAGTTTAAATAAAACTTTAATAGTAATTACATATTTTTGTATCTTGTAATGTGCTAGTTAGTAATCACAACAAAAATTAAAGATGGATATAATGAAAAAATAAAAAAATTTCTACAACAAGCCATGGAAGCCCAAATATATGAGAGGTATGATTTTATTCGCCAACCACAGGACACAAGACAAGGTATGTGAACGGTACAGATTGTATTTTATTTTAATAAAAATGATACCCAATAACGGCTGCTTAGCCAGCAATTTGGTTTATTGCAAACAAAAGCACAAAAAGAAAATGAATAACTGTGAACTGTGAGTTATTAACCTGGGACTAACTACTAGCTAAAGAGACCAGTAAGCACTCGAATAATATAAATATAAATAAATTACTAATTTGATTTTTGCCATGATTTAAATATGGCTTAGCCCGTGTTGTACGGTAAGCGTGTGCTAAAGGTCCTGGATTTGAATCCCGGCACCCAGGTCTTTTTTCTGAACTACTAGTTCCGATGTTCCCTACCTGGGAGCGCTAGTGTCCGAGCGAGAGGTTAGTAAGTGGTCAATAGTCTCCCGGATTAATGAGATCCCTATGTCTACAGATGACAACTAAATGATTAATCACCTTCAGACCTTGCGTTGAGGCTAACCGTGCTTCGCAGCAGGACAGATTTCACTTCTTCTAGAAAAATTACCCGATCCTGCAATGTGTGTATGACTGTGCTTAAGGCGGGTATCGATCTTAGAGGTATAGCCAAGGGCTCATAACTATCACAGGAGGTAGCTCAAGATCCCTCGTGTCTATGAAGATAACCGATAAATAAATATATATTAAATACATTAATAAATGCAATGTTCCTTAGTTTCGAAAAGCCTATTTTAACTTTCTTAGTATGACCGGTAAAGAAATGAAAATTTTTTCAATCACCATTCATCATTTTTTCTTGAACAGCTTGTTTTATTTAAGAGAAATGTGCTACAAATATAACTATAACCGTTATGCAAGGAAGAGACGATAAGAAGGACCTCTTCCCACGGAATTGCTGGAGTGGTAAGGATACACCGCCACTGTAANAGTGGATATATATATAGTTAATAAGACAGGTGGGGGAAAGTGTGTAGTAAACACAGAAAAAGAAAATTATACTCTTTGTAATTCTTCTTTTTTGTATTCACTACACTCTTTATCCCACCTGTTCTTACTTACTATATATATATAGAGTGAGAGAGAGAGAAAGAGAGAAAGACATGATCCCGGGATAGACCAGAGGACCGTTCGGGTCTCGCAATCCTGGAGCTACGGGTTCAAATCCCGCTCTGGGTAATCTTATATCAAGAAATTAAAATACTAAAAACCTCGAGCGCCGAATATGGGTGCATTTGCGTGTGCGTGTGTGTGTGTGTGTGTGGGAGGGGGGTGTTGGGTGGGTAAATTATTTATTTGACCCTCTTAAAGTCATGGATGGAGGGACTGTATACATGTCTCCATCCTGTTTATTACATCAATAGTTTTAGAGATAAAATACACAAATATTTGCAAACTCAGCCTGGGTGTGTGTGTGTGTGTGTGTGTGTGTGTGTGTGTGTGTGTGTGTGTGTGTGTGTGGAAGGGTGGTTTTAATTCTGAAGTGTCGGTTTTTTTAAATTAATGCAAAGAAGGCGAAAATTTGAAAAGGTTTTATTGAGCAAAACATTACCAAATTTGTGTTCCTTAATAGGTACAAGGGAGAGATTTCAAAACGTGGGAAAAATCGAAAACTTGTTGATATTTTCATTATTGCTACCGTTATAAAATAACTCCCATAACGTAATAGGTGTAGATGCAATATTATCAAGATTATGTTTAAAATTACTTTTGATAAAAAAGCATTGTAAGAAAAATACTTAAGGGTGTAATTAAGAGGGAGGAGTACCCAACCTTTTCTCTCTTTTTGGACTGTGAAGTCACCTTACTTTTTTTTTCTTTGAATTTAATATAGAATCTAGTGAATATTTGTCTATAATTTTTTTTTATATACTCGGAGAGAAAGGGCCAAAGTCATTTATTTGAAAGTAAAAATTCTCTTGGACTGAAAAATAATGGGTTCAATCACCAATATAGATTTAGTATTGTCATATTGAAAGAACTCAACGCTTTTCTTAATTAAATTGTCACGTTAAATGTAAATGTAAATTTAAAAAAAAAATTTAAAGCTAAAATGGACTGATAGGAATGGACTCTAAACGAAATTCTATTGGATGACGAAAAAGGCATCGAATGAATGTAACTTTCTGAAAAAGGGCAGACTATTAAATGCATCTAGATGCATTTTCAGTATGATTCTTTTCCACTCTCTCTCTCGATTTCTTATAAATATCATAGTTTCCAAGTACAAAGAAATTACTAAGTTCATCCACATAATAAATATTCGCATTAGCAATACATTAGACCCCACCATGACCTATTGCTAAGAAATTATTTTTCTAGAAAGTATCTTCCCGATTCTAAAATGACCAATGATTGACACGCCATAAAAAAAAAAAATAAAAAAAAAAAAAAAAAAAAAAAAAAAAAAATCGTCTGTTTCATTATCTTCCATCTTAAGCTTACCAGTACGAGTTGTAAATGAGCCAATATTCCCATCGCAGCCGGCTCCTTTGTCATTATCCAGAGACTCCCAACGGCGTAGATAGAAGCCATTATGGGGACTCCTCGAATCCTCCAGTTCCTCGGGAAGACGCGGAGTCCTTTCTAGACAAAGGTAATTCCCCGCCCACTTATCCCTGGGTGTACTCCTAAGGTCTCGCGAGTCTCCTTCTTTCCCCCTGATCGGATCAGAAGATTCTCAAAGGGTGAGGGCTCGCTAATTACAAGATGGCGAAACAATACGAACAATGGGGACATGGCTGTTCTGCCGTTTCCAGCTCCCCCCACTGGAAGCCCTCCAGGTTAAGCCTATTAGCTGGAGACCTGCTACTCACTGTATACTCGCTAAGGAGGGGCTACATTTTCACTGAATCCCCTCAGAGTACGTAGGAAACCTCTACTAGAGAACTCTATGTCCCTACCATACTCCACTTCTGATTTTAGAAGTTATGGAAGCTCTACTGCGAAAGTTAAGGGAATATGGCGGTCATATATCCCACTGCCATTTCTCCCTCTTTAGTAGGTTTCGAGAGGTTATCGGGGTAATACCTTTTCTTAAAGACTTATTTATTACCTCTGGAGACCTGACTCTTCCCTAACAGTTTTTATAATGTCTACCACTCACTCAGAAATAGCAAAAACTAAAGAGAACTCTTGTTGTATTAGCAAATGTATCGTTAGGAAATAACACACACACACACACACACACACACACACACACACACACACACACACACACACACACACACACACACACACATACACACATTCATTCATACATGCATACTAAAAGAATTAAGAACAATTAATGCGAGGAATAGAATAAAAAATCTATCTGTGCCAGCCCGGACTCGAACCTGGTTCTCCTGCTTTCCGGGCCGGTATGCTAACCATTGCACCACCAGGAGAGCTAGTGTTAACTTAGTGAATTCCCAACACACTAGCGAGAGTCTATTAATATTTATAAATGAAAATAAATAAAGTAAATTAATATTTACAAATGAAAATAAAAAGTAAATATTGAAGAGTCGATAAATAGATGGACAATGTCAGCTTCGAGCATAAGACGACGTATTCGTATTTCTCGTAGGTTAGACTCTCGGTAGAGTGTTGTAAATTTAATAAGTTATCTAACTCTCCTGATTTTGCAATGTAGGCGTTGTAACAATGGGGGCCCCTCACCCTCCTAAAATGTAAAAATAAAATAACCTAACCTCCTAAATGTAAACACCTTAGAATATAAGAAAATAGCAATAGGTACATGCCTAAATCCGACAGCTAGCGTACCGAGATAGATGTAAAAATAAATAACTATAGAGGCATTAAAAAAAAAAAAAAAAAAGCAATGTAGGCCCAGAAAGCAGGAGATCCAAGTTCGAGTCCTGGCTGAGACACGTAGATTTTTTCTTCTATTCCCTCGCATTAATTGTTTAAAATTTACCTGGGATGATACACCACAACTAAATTAATGTTTGTAAATAAAGAGTTATGTTTTTATTATTTAAAAACATTTGGATGAAAAACTCACACATACACCCAATTCTGTATTTATGCTTCCTTTTGGAAAAAAAAAAAAAAAAAAAAAAAAAAAAAAATTTTAAGAGTTCGTTTATAGGCTGAATTTGTTCTAGGGGAAGGGGAGGTTTATAAAGAGAATGGAGTATTAATTATGCTCATCTATTAATAAGGATATTTAGAGAAAAAAAATTAGTTTAAAAAAAATAAAAAATGCCATTAAGTAGCATTAAAAAAATTTTTTTTTTTTTCTGAGAGTGATATATAAGAATGAAAGTTCACTTTTTGAGTAGGGCATCATATTTTAAGAATACAAAAACTCATTTCGGTATTTAGGTGTACTATTGGAAAATATTTTAGTTTCGAGAAAATTTTTGGAACAAAGTAGGTGTAAAATTAAATTATTTAAATTAAAGCTCTTTAACATTTTTACGTCAAACTCTTTTTAAGAAAGATATTTATGAAAAGTTCGTCACCCAGAATCTTTGTAATATAGGATTTTCCATGTATCGTTAAATAAGGATATAAATAAAAATAAATAAGAAATTTTAATTTACAAGCATTAAGTATTAACGAGCGTGAAAAATATGACCACTCAAGGTTGGCTGGAAGGGATGGAATTATGAGAAAACGCTAACCTATCTTAGTTGCATTTCTAAATTTCTTCCTTAATATCAGTTTTTCACGAACTTAACTTATATCATTTTATTTATTTATTTTTTATAGACTGGTTTTTATTTTTTAGTCTAATGTTTATTTTCTTACTCAGCCTTGAAGAAAGCCATTAGTTTAAGTAGAAACGTTGGCATTAATAGAAACTTTTTTGCTGTAAAATTATTTTTTNAAAAAAAAAAAAAAAAAAAAAAAAAAAAAAAAAAAAAAAAAAAAAAAAAAAAAAAATGTGAGACATTTTCATTTTGGCTAATTAGAATCAAGAATATGTATATTTTGAGAAATAAAATTCTATCAAATTTCATAATTTTATCTGAGAATATTCAAATGCATGTTCGAAATTTTTACTTTTTTAAGAATATCGTAATTCGGAAGAATTCAGAAGCGGGTTTCAATGTCTACTCTTATATCTGCCACTGACAAATTACTTTGAGAACCGGCTCCTGATTGGACAAACAGTTGATATATGTTGGTAATTATAAAGAATATTTGTAAGGTGTCTCTGTATGAAATCTGTCGGAACTAATGAATATTTTAATTGTTTTTCTTGTTTTGCCGCTTTCAAATCTGAGAAGCCTTGAATTTCCTGTAGCCTTTAGTAATGATATATTAATTATATTAATGTTTTCGGGCCTTTTTATTCAGCGGCTAGCAGTTTAAGAGCTTTTTCCTGTCTATCTGCTTGTCGTTTGTATTAATAAAACCGTCTAGTAGCAGCTGCGGTAAAAAAAAAAAAAAAAGGAAAAAAATGGACACAGACAGTATTAAATTAGGAAAAGAGCTTATGCGAAAGGAGCTGGCTCTTGGCTGACTGGCAAGATATAGTTCGAGAGAGATACTCTACTCTTTCAGCTCAAACTCTTTTTTCTTTTAACAATTTTTAGTGCAAGGTAACAGAATAAAAAATCTAACTAAGACCAGCCAGGACTCGAAACTGGATCTCCTCTAATAAGTTATTATTAGACTCTCGACACTAGCGCAGGGAATTTAATAACTTATCAGACTTGTCTCGGTAGCGTAAATGGAAAACGCACGGGCCCAGATAGCAGGACATCCAGGTTCGAGTTCTGGCTGGTACAGATAGATTTTTTATTCTGTTCCCTTGCACTAAAAATTGTTAAAATTTACGTGGGATCAAATACCACAAAAAAAATATTTATATCTTTTTTTCTTCTTTTCACGCTCTTTTCAAATTATGCTAACGTTGCTATTAGCTATTGATATCTATGAGATTCATATATTTGTCTGTTTCTACCTTCAAGAGCATAAATAAGTGCATTTACTAGCCTAATACATTATCTTAGGACATATATCCTCGCATGGAGCATCTCTTGCAGGAAGGATTGGAAATCCTGAAGTGAGGAGATCCAGTCTCCGGGGAAGACAGGCTTGTCCCCTTTTTAGGATTTTTCGGAAATGATAGTTCCTGGTAAACTGGTTTCTGTAAGTTAGAATGGGGGTGCTCCTTACCATATCCGGTAAGAAGCAGGTGACGAATATCCCCTCTGTCAAATGTGGAGGATCAACGATCTTTAGTATAATAAGAGGCAGCCCCTACATCGGACTGAAAAGAGTTGGCAATCAACTCCCACGAATCTGTTATTACATAAATTAAAATGACGAAGTATAGTCGGATAATGTGATTTTACTTTTGATGAGAAATTGACTAAACTGTATTTTTTTAAGTGAGATCTTTGCTTAGTCTGAACGGCCATCGGATGACTTCTTTGGTGGCAAAGAAGATAGAGTTTGAAAGTCTTAGAAAATTAATTACTCGAAGTATGAATGACTTCAGACTGTAACAGGAGTTATAGGAATTTTTAATTTTTTATTTTGCTCACAGTATATCTTATAAGGATAAGAAGTGAAAAAGAAGATCAAAAAATATGTCTGTCCTAATATAAAGTCATTTTTAAATCCTCAGCAACTTATGAAAGATTTTATCAGTTTGTACTCCCATGCTTAATAACTGACGGTATCTTCCGCATAATAATTCCATATTTGGTATTGAAAAATTTTAAAAACGTGAGACTTACAAGGCTTAGATGAAGTACAATCATTCCCCCAGTAAATATATTTGAACCCATAAAGAGGAAGGTTGGTATATTTCTGGCTTCCCTGGCTCGTTGACAGATCGGCATGTGGAGTCTTGAAGAACGCCCAGTAGATCAGCTGATGACGATGGGTGCTCACAGTTATTTACATCGTGAATTCCCTACTATCGGACATAATTATTTCCTCTCCAGTTGTACGTCCGCTTTGATTGAACGCGGCCACTTAATCTCCGGCAGTACGTGCTTCGAATGCGAGGCGAGCGCTCGGGGATCCGAAGAAATCCTTAAGACTTCATTTCTTATGACGTGGAAGCGGCTAATCGAAGTTGGAAGGCACATCGCGTATGGACGATTATGCTAATTCCAACAACGTCTTACTCCGACGAACAGTAGCATGTCCAATGAGCATTCCCGTTACATTTATAAGCTTCTTGTATTACTCAATTGCAAATGGCTTTGAAGGATAACCAAGGAAAAGTCCTTGACGCAGGAGCTTCGTTAAATAGGCAGATTTCTCCTTGTTTCCTTGAAGATGGACAGTGAGTGAGAGTGAAACACTAATTTGACCAAGAAAGCAGAAGAAATATTTTTGGTTCCGCTATTCTAGTTAAACTATAATATTGTCACTGAAGAAGTTGTGAATTTCAGGGCGAAAAAGTGAGCAAATTGATTTGCAAAGGCCTCTTATTTTGTCAAAGAAAACATCACATTTCTCAGCTATGAATTTCTCTTGAAACGCCTCCTTCAATGGCAGAAGTTGATGTCAATAGAGAGTCGAGTTAATGACTTGAGCAGGTCATGATGAACGATTCCTTTCAATTCCAACCAAAGACTCATCATTCCTTCCTTGCCGTCAAATCAGGTTTTTCCAACGTTTATGAAGTATTCACCCGAAACTGTTTCGCTCATTATTGCCATATGTTGATCCTGCATTTTGAACTTTTGCTAATAATTCTTTTTATGAATATATCAGAATTCTGTAAATTGTACTCGAATATATTAAATTTAGCTGTATTCAGTATACAAAATTAATTCATCCAACTCTACTTAATATTTTCTTCAAATTCTGCTCTTTCCACACAAACCTCTAGGGACATCCCAATCATCTAGTCCTCTCCCCGGCATCTCACGTTCATCCCGACCTCCCTCCCCGTCGCCTCAAGAGGAGGTGGCCAAGGGACCTCCTACTCCAGTCAGTTTAGTTAAAATATCAAGGGAGTGAATGCACTGGCATTTTTCTCCCCCTCTTACTCCCTCCTTGACTCCCTGCCTAGTCTCCTTCTTATCCTAGGATAAGGAGAAGATGGATGCCGGATAGTCTATCGCTGGTTAACCTGGGCTCCTCTCTGAGGACGGGTTACGTCCCGGGATAGACGAGCAAGGACTATTATTATGTACCCCATCAAAAATTATAGTGTATGAAATATGTACAGAATAATTTTTTTAAAATAAAAAGTTAATTTAAGAGTTATATAACTTTTTAAAAAAAAAAATTAGCTCTCATTGGCTATTAATTTTAAGTCTTTAGTAATTCATGAATATTTTGACAGTCATGATTAAGTTATCCTAGAGCAGAAGTCTCTCCCTCCATCACACCCATTGCTCTGAAGAGGACATCAAATTTAGGGCAATCGTTGGCAATAATAACATATTATTTTTTCAAAATTCGTATTAATATCTGCAAATTTCAAAACCAAATACTCAACCAATTTCCCCTAATGAATATTTTGACTTCCCCAAAGGAAATTAGCTAAACAAATAACCCCATGCCTTGACCATTTTCCTACTTCGTACATGATTTATGAGTTCTTCTAGGTCTTGAGGGGAGAATTTAAAGCCCCACCCAAAAAAGACAGCCCGCATACATAGCTGTGATACACCTTACAAGACTAGTAGTCACACCCACACTGCCCCGCCTCTATCAATATACACCCGATACAGACCTACAAGGATACACTTAGCGCTAGTGTGCACCCTAATTACATGGGGGTGGCTTCTGTATCTCACATGAAGAATTTTGTCATAAACACCTTGTTTTCTTGTTATTTTTTTACTCATATATATATA
>KZ809313.1:15247-28595 GCA_000696205.2 Oncopeltus fasciatus | reverse complement strand
ATCTGTAAAATAATAATAATTATGCTACGAGTATACAAAAATATATAGCCATGATAATAGCAATTGCTGCTCTGATGTGAACTGTTAAAGACTAATAATTTAAAATTAAATATTATCCAAACGATTACTTTAAATTTAAATTTAAACAAGATCAAATGTGTTTTATGGGTACTTCTGAAGAAGGCTTAAATAAAAATTACAGATTTTTTAGAAAATTATTTTATTTCAGTTGAAAAAAAGCTTCCTAAAATATCCTTCTTTATATGGACTATTAAGAACAAATTCATGACGTAAAACCCTATTATTATTAATTAAATTTATCAGAATTTACTTACTTAACACAGATACTCCTTTGTAATCTATTATTTATATTTTAGTTTTATCTTCTCAAATATTGTACTATAAATTATTTAGTATTGTTCATTTGTTTTACGATTATATCCACTCTTTCTTTAGAGGATTCTTAGTCACTGTTCTGGACATTAGAAAATATTTAAATCATCGCCTGTATAATAATTGTATAATTTATTAATTATATTAAAACAAATTCAAGTAAAATTTAAAATGTTGCCTACCACATAAAATTAGATTTTGCTATTTTTAATTGAAAAAATTACGAATTAAAGTTGGTATTTGTTACTGATCTTCCTCAAATGTTTTATTTAAATAATAAAAAAAACTTTTATTTGAAAAAAAAAAGTTTTTATTGGCCAGCTTAATATTCCTCTATAATAACTGTACATGTTTAATAAATATCATTTTGCTCTACTATCTAATTGAGAATATAATTTATACAAGAGTAAGAAACATTTCTAGAGTTTTATTTGAAATAATGAAATATATATTTGCATTCAAGCTCCTGAAAACGGGAAGGATGCTAACCAGTGTAACATCTAGTTACTTGCCTCTACCACGGGGAGCGCTGACTTACTTTGAATTTTTAAAAAAGCCATCTACTCTGGTTCCCTGTCTATTCTATGATTCTTATAAAATCAAAGGAATTAATAAACAATTAAAATATATTTTAATACATTTTATAAACAAATTTTTAATAGTTCAAAGGCAAAGTAAACACTAAAATTAATTAAATTATTTGGTTCGTTTTTTGATTAAAAAAGGCTTTAAAATATTTGAATCTAATTTCAATTCCTTCTCTTATGTAGAGTCGGAGTAAAAAATTTTTTTTTTGTTTTATTGTCAAAGTACAATTTTGAACAGCTTAATTACATTAAGAATAAGCTAGAAGAAAAACAAAAAGAATGAAAAGTAAGTGATAATAAATAAAATCACTATTTATATTTAGATCTTCAAGATGTTTTTATTTCAACCAAAACTTGCTCGGAACTTTATTTTTATACACTATTAAGTAATCTTTATTGGCAAATATGGTTGTTATGATTAATTTTCAATGAACGCTTGTCAGTTGTTTTAAATAATTGATTTTTCAAAGAAAAAATTAATGGATTTAAATTTTTTTTTTTTAGTAGGGATTTACTATTCTAAAGCCTTAGGAGCGTAATTATCACATTTCGTATTAAAAATAGCTCAGTTTTGAAAGTTTGTATCTTGGCTCGATTCCAAATTGCTTTAACGTGAAGGCAGCCCTCCTACGAAGGTCATTCTCGGAGGGTGCAGACACTTGCAACATAGACCCTGAACTGCAAGTGAAGCTCTCTGCCAATTGCATCTCTTTGCCCCTGTTCGATAGCAAGGTCGTGGACCTAGGCCAAAAGAATGTCCTAGAAGACATACACTCTGACCCGCCAAGAAGATCAAGTGGCTCTAGAGAGAGGATTTGACAAGAAGAGAGAATCCAAGTGCAAGACATTGTACATCCGTACGATGAAAATGACCTGGTTAAGACACGCTGGTCGATACTAATTACTCAATGTCCAATAGCCTAATCTGAACACCCATTTGTACAACGTGTTGGCAAGGAACAATAAGTACCTGGATTTTAAGTCCCTCCACCGTTCTGGTATTATATAACGTGAAGTGCAACACTCCTTGGAGGTTACTTCATCGCCTTGCTGACTGCCAAAACAAGCCTATTACTCCAGAGTGATCTCATTGAGTAAACAACGTCGAGATTAATGGAACTTTGTAAATGCACCGTGCACTACATCCAAAACTGCTGTATCGCTGTTACTGTGGAAAAATGTCGGTTACCTACAGAAATTAATCAAATAATAAGTACAAAAATTACAATAATTTCTACATATTGTAATATATATATATTATATAGATTTTGCAGTTGAAGTTTTTCTCATGGCAGATCTTTTAAATACTTCTTTCGATATGATTACCTATTTACTCAATACCAAAAATAATAGTCACTAAATATGTGGGTTTAGACTACAATACTGGAAAGCAGAGCTATTTTAATACCATGCATACCTTATTAATGAACGAAAAGTTAAAAAATTTAGAGCACACAAATTTTAGATTATTTATTCATTTAAAATTGTTGATTTTTATCTTCAAAGCACTTTTTTTTTTTGCTTTTAACTATCCTATATTTCCTGAACTATATATATATATAAAGCGTTTACTTCTCATTCAGTAGGGGATTTAATGAAATGTCATATTGGAGTAAAAAAAAAAGTTTCTTGAAGTAGTGGGCGTTCAGTATGGTATTCTTTTTGTTTTCAATTTAACTGAACCAAGATATATTTTATTGATAAAAGATATATTTTAACTGCTATAGAAATTTCAGTTACAAATATTTTTTAACTAGGATGCTGAAGAAATCGCTTAGTGCACGCAGCGCCAGTGGGCCAGAATACTAAATATTTATTACAAATGATGAGTTTTTTTTTAAGAATTATTAGATTATTTTTGTTGGGATTCGGTCAAGGTAGATCCAAAAAAAAATTAAAAAAAAAGTGTATTTTAAAAAAAAATTATCTGTACATTTTCATTAACGTTTCAGCGTACATTGTATGCCGTCTTCAGGGCTATTATGAAGACCAGAGGGGACGTCCTGTCCCTAAGTTCACATTTCCATGACTTTAGCCAACAAAAATCATCTTATAAAAATTTATTATTTTTATTTTTTGGCATGAGATGGATTATGGAAAAAAAAGAAGATAAAACAGCTTCCACAATAAAATATGTTTGTCTGTAGAAGCATTAATAGGACCTGATAATTTCTCTTTATGACTATAATAAATAAAAGTTTGAGCAGAAATAAACTTTTTTTTTTGTACAGTGGAAGAATTTACCAGCAGTGCTGAATTGTTACATGATAAAATTATATGACACGCTTACCTTCAACCCGCATGGAGCTAAAATATCCAGTATTTTTATTTAAAAAAAAAGAAAAAGGAAAACAGTTTAAGAATAAAAACTATTTCAAGGGTGAAAAACCAGTGTCCTTTTCATGGTGTCAAATAGTTGGAATAGCAAGGACGGTCATTGTACAGGAGGTGAAGACGAAAAAATCTTCGTGACCTTGGGAGCGAAGGAATCAGCCGAAGTCCATCCTTCTCAAGTTCAAGCAGATGGCATTCTTCGGTGAGGAATGCCTGCGGTGCGGGTCATCTTTCCGAAGCCCGATATCCTGCGGCCGCAAGAGGTCCTGCGCCGAAGAACTCCGCACGTGATCCGATCGTGCTCCCACCAAGGACACCACGCCCTTCGGATAATTTACAAACAGCTCTCCCCACATGTCCGCCTCTCTCCGCTATCAATTAATATTAACTGTTTTTGTCCTCTAAAAGTCTTTTCTTCTTTGGTGCGTATGTTCTCTGGGGGGAAAAAGGTATACTATTTCTATACTCTTGAGTTGTAGTAAACAAATGTAGTGTCAAAAAGCTAGTTTAGGTACTTCTATTCTAGATAACTTTGTGCGAAGTTATGAATTTAAATGTTGAAATAATTAATAATAATTTGCTTAAGTTAGTTTATCAGAAAGATTTTCAAAAGACATTTGGAATTTAAGCATAAATATAAATATATATCATGACTGTGAATGAGAAATTAGTTAGAGATTAACAGATTTTGCATATTTTCACATATAGAGATAACATTTAAAGTAATACTTATTTTTTTTTAATGTTTGCTAGAAAAAAAAAATTATACAACACTTTTCAGTAAAAATATGCTAATCATGATTAATATAAATGAGTGAGAATTTACATTAGTAATAAATTAGAGGACTATGGGCTGATGAGTTTTCTTAAATTTATACAGGTAGGCCAACATTTATGCTCCAGATACCTTTGTTTATATTTGAATTATGAGAAAGATTGTAGGACATAATAGGTGAAAAATCGAATATTATAAAGTTTAAATTGGAAATTATTTTTATGGTTAACGCTTGTAAAGAAGATATTTATGAATATAACTAAGTGTATATGTACTTCCCCCACTATTCCTTCCGATATAGTGAAACGTTTGGTGGTATTTTACAATCGTAGCCTTTTCGGCTTATAATATCGTCAATAACTCTATGTCCATATTAATAAAACATAGGAAATTTGCTTAGTTTAATTAATTTTCATGGTTTATAAAATAATTATAAAAGGCCCTTTAATAGGTAAATATTAATATCTCTTCTGTCCAAGGCCTCATTTCTTCCCACTCCATCCTTTATCATAGTCACCTTTTCATGGTCATAGCTGTACCATCCTAATCCACTAGCACAGACCTTCCAACTCTAACTTCTACAACCCTCCCCGTCGGCTCAAACGAAGATGACCCCGTGACTTCCTGGGCCTCCTTCTCACCTCTTGCGACATTTTGTTATTTTTTAATTCATTGTAATCAAATTACAAAATGTTTTTATGTTAACGGAAATGTATTAAATAAATAAAAGTTAAAAAAAAAATAATAAGTAGATATTCCATAATAGAACAAAATCATTGTAATATGGACATACATATACCATCCCACAACTAAGGCTGGCTTCTAAGCACCCATCGACTGGGAAGACTTATATTTTCGTGGAAGTCTGCCATTGGCGTGATTCGTACACAGCCCCAGCGCGATCTACACCAATTCCTCAGATTGGGACAATACTCCGAAGGAAATTCCCAAACATCGAGTGGATATTCCCTTGGAGGGCACGGAAGCAATCTGACACCTGAGGAGTATTACATCTCTAATGAAACTTTCATTTCCTAGCCTTGTCCTAGTTCTTCGACTTCTCATTCGCACTCTCTTCGGATCGCAGAAGAGCCTAGGGGTTGCTCCACAGAACTCCTTCCATCCCCTCCATGAAGGACCTTTGAACCCCCTACATCTGTGTTATTATCTGTCTCGCCTAACCATCCATTAGTCCTACACAGCTGTCCAATGTGTTGCCTCATTAGATCATAATGGAAAAACTTAATTATAGGTATTCCGCCAGAATATTTCTCAATTTCTTTTATCTGTAACTCCCAAGTTTCGTTCGAAGTTTTACTGCATAGTCTGAATTACTCTGATAATCTCAATCATTTCCACTTATACAAAAAAAAATTATCCTTGTCAGTTTTATTATAAATTAGGCTTTAAGGATCTATATATCAAATGAGTATATATGTAAATTAAATTTAAATAACATTAATTTAGGTTAGAACCATACCGCACCAATTTAATTATCTGAATGAAAATATTTATAATTAATTAATTTTCACCAACGATATTTCCCGAACAGCTTATGAAAATGCTAATAGATTATGGTAGTTGACTTGTCAGGAATGGTGAGTTCTTCTTCCTTAATCTCGGATAGAAAGGATATTAGGATAGATATTCTAATAATCAACAAGCTTTTAAATATTTACGCAAACTACAAGGTGTACAAAAAAAATACATATCAAGACTATGTAAAAATACATATCAAATACAATTTAAAATTTCCGGCCCTAATCAGGTCGGGAAATGAGATATTTGGAAGGACCATGTTACCTATCTTACAAAACTGATTTTGGTTCGTTGGGACAACTCATTTTTTTATTTCAAACTGGTTTTTTATTAGACTATATCAGAATCATAGGAAATGAGAACTTTAAGTCTATCCAGAACCATAGTTGTTTAAAATAGGATAGATACCTGTAAATAACCCCTCCCTTTAATATCCTAAGTGAGTAAGTTGAAATTACTCAATAACAAATCATGTTAATTTAAATTTTCATACAAAAATTATATTAATAAATAAACCATCGAAAAGCTGTTTATTATAAATTAATTATATATCACACTCTCCCGCTAAATCAAAAAAACTCAATCAATAAACAATCCCGAGCAGTTTTTAGGTAACTATAATTTTTAATTAATTTACTGCATTATACTACATTGGTTTTTAAAAAAAAAATGTTTCAGCTGATTTAGAAAAAAAAAAATTGTATAAAGAAGCAAAGAGCTTTGAGAAACTCTCTTCAGGTAATCAAAAATATTAAGTTGTTTTTACAAGAAATTTAANGAAACTGTCCCAGCCAGGACTCGAACCTGGATCTCCTGCTATCAGTGTGGGGAATTTAATAACTTATCAGACTTGTCCTGGTAGCAGGAGATCCAGGTTCGAGTCCTGACTGGGACAGTTAGATTTTTTATTCTGTTCCCTTGCACTAAAAATTATTGAGGAATAATATTCTATTTTTAACAATTGATCTCTTTAGAAAAATAAATTAATGGGATTAAATTTTAAAAATGGATTTAATGTTTGGTTATATCAAGATTAAAAACTATTTTTAAAAAGAAATGTGACGACCTATGGTGCAGGAACGGAAATATTCCAGCTAGGAGAAAGACATTCCTTTGTGGAAGGCTCAGAGAGACTGCGGAGGAATGCCGGGGTCAAGATCAAGTGGAACGGACTAGTTCTGCTCTGACCTCTCAGGATCCGGCAGACAACCGCGAACCTGCCTTCGCGTAACGCAGTCCTGGAGGCTCAAGACTGTAGAGGGCTATCTGCAGGATACCAACCTATTCTAGGCATACAGGACGAGCATCCACTTCTCTGGAGGCTCGGGATTTGAGCCTGCATTGCCTAGGTGCCAGGACTGCGAGACCCAAATGGATCCTCCCGGCAAACGGGGCGCTCCCCCACCGTCAAGAATCAAGCTCTTTGTGTTGAACCTATGTTCAGCCATTTAGAAATGTGTTTTCGGTGTTTCGAAGAGTACTAATACATTTATATATATATATATCCAGCAAAAATACAAAAAATCAAAATTAAATAAACACTGAACAAGTTTTTATTTATATATTTATTTCTTTATGGATTATTGAATCAGATATTCAATTATCTACAATATCTCTCTAAAGCAATTTAAATTATAGTATGAGAACGAATAAGGATCTAATGTGTTACAAAAAAATTAAAAATATGTTTTAAAGAAAAATACTGCATAAAGTTGAAGATTTGTTTTACACATACACAGCTGGCTATTTATAATTCTGTACGGCATATTTGTATATTATAATATGCGAACACCTTTTAAATATAATTAAAATAAAGCCATCAATTTTATTTATGTATTTAGATTTAAAAATTATTTGCCGAGTCTTTTGCAAAATACTTATTTTATAATATTTTATGTATTATATGGCACTTTTAGTGTTATGATATAAATGCAATTTTGTTTTGACACTGAAGATGTAGCTTGATATTTATATGTTTAAAAAAAAAAAAAGAAGAAAATGTTTGGTATCGCCTAGAGAAGATAATAACAGGCGGTTCACGGAAACGAACTCGCTACACATTGATTTGAGCAACTTAGTACATGATTTGCTAAACGTTGAGTGGGGATCGAATGGAGTGTTCAGCGAATGCGAATCGAGGCAGGTATCACGAAGGCCGTACCCCGGCACCACGAACCGCAGCTCGTACTGTATAATTTGTCTGGGGAAATTTGGAAACAGCATTCCTCCGACTGATTTAATCTGTACCGTAAAAGAGTAAAAAAAAAAAAAAATGTGTTCCAACTCGGTGCTCTCTCGTCAAACTCAGCTGAGAATCCTCCTGTCTGTCAGCCCTTACGTGATAATAGTATCTCCGGAGGTTTCAGAACTGTTTACCAACAAATCACCCTTGCAACAGCTGTGCAGGCTTTCCTACGCCTGCTACATCTGTCGGTGCTCAATTGACGTACAAATTAAATTTAATGTATGTAAATGTATATAAGAAATATGTCTTGGAGTTAGGGGTCAAATTTCCTCAATGTTCCTAAATATCAATATATATATATATATATATATATATATATATATATATATATATATATATACAGACGNAATAAAAAAAAAATGACATTCAATGTCAATCACATGAGGAGAGAAGGTGACCAATGACACCACTCTCAAATTATTTACAGACTATGTCCCCAGGAGGTCGCGGGGCTATCTTCGTTTGAGTCGACGGGGTCTGTGCTAGTGTATTAGGATGGTATGGCAGTTTACTGTGGAACAAGCCGAAGCGGGAAGAAATTAAATCCTGAACAAAAGGAATATTAAAATCATGGTGAAGAGAGGAATTGGTTACATAATAGGGAGCATTTGCAATTATTCTCAGGGTTTTGGATTGAAAGGACTGGATTCTTTGGATGTTGGAAGGCTTGGCGGCACTCCAGATTTCTACTACGTAAGTCTAGATTGTTCGTAGTAAGGTTTTGTAGAGCGCCAGTTTGTTCTCTATCGTAAGATTGAATAAAAGAGGATTCAGAAACAAAACAATGGTGGTCACACAAATAACTTGGATAAATTATTGAGGAAATAAATATACCACAAAACTGTCATTCTTTCGTTTTTCAGTAAAATAAAACCCCGTGTAAGGAATGCTATTTATTTTTTCGATTTCAATCACAGTGGTTTTAGAAAAATTATTTTTAAGACTGTGCCAAGGGGAGTCTACCTATTCTAAAAAATTACTTAGCAATGCTATATGTTTAAAAAAATAAATTCCACACACACACACATACACACAAAAACAAAAAAATAAAAATAAAAACTAGAGTGTCTACAGGATCATAAGGAAGTTATCAACTAGAGTCTTTTCTTTGCATATCCAAGCAGAGAAGGATGCACTCAATAAATTATAGTCAAGGATTTAGATTCCCTACTTAAAGGACATTTGAGGATCAACTTCCTGGCGATTGAGAATTGCCTGAAGCACTAACCCGAAAAAGCAAAATACATACCATCAAGATGTTTTTAGGAAGAAACACCCACTCATCAGGAGCCTAATGATAGAGAATTTGGAAAATTACCTTTTTCCCCCTCTATTAAAATGGAATGAAAAATACCGAACGTACAGGGCGAAAAGAAAGAGCAAGGTTCCACAAAATGAAGTAAATTTTAAGAAATTAGTTCATTTCCAATTCCGAAGAATATAATTCTTTAATAGAAAATAATTTCATCTAACTTCAATTGAGAAATATTTGTTTCCTCTTATAGTGATTCTCCCAACAAACAAACAATTTAAGTGAAACATAATATAAAAGTATAACTATCTCCGTCGGAGGTGTTTTTTTCATCAAATTTAAGCGCTTTTGTTCTTCTTATCATTATCCTTATTCATCAATTTCTGACTGTTTTATTTATTTTAATAGACTTGGAAAATGTGCTTAGATAGCACAGCTCCTGCGTGACGGATATATGCATATATATTAATAGTCTGAATAAAGGAATCCTTAATTTATTCGATCGACTTACAGTGAAATATAAGAATTGTAACCTTTGGTTACAGCAGATCTCTTCATGGACCTTGATATTTGTCAGGACTTATATAGAGACTGACGTTCGATAAATATGAGCAATCAATCTATCAGTCTTCAATCAAGGCGATAAGGAGGCAAACATATTGATTGATAAAGAACAGGATATATCTCTGAATGGAGAACTTGCTATTCATCATATGCCTGTATAGGCTCATTTCGGGACTTACAGATACACAGAGTATACTTTACACTTCCCCTTGTGAGTCACGCTTGGATTAATGTAAGCCATTGTGACCTATCAGAGACATAGTAGCCCTGGAGAAACTAATGCTTCTAGCAAGGCTTAAATATGTCGGCTTAGACTGAGGTAGATTTCCAGGTGACCGGGGACATCTAATCCTGGCGCTGCGGGTTCGAGTCCCACCTGTGTCAGGCTTTTATCCATGATTTACTGCCCTGAATGAAAAGGACGACTACCCATAGAAAATCCTTCTCTCCATGCCCCTCAGTGTACAATGGAAGCTCAACTGTGTTGCTCTCATTAATTTTTTTGTGTCACAACTTTTGAAACAAAGATATAAACAAGTAAATATATAAATAAATAAAAATTGTAAAATGTTGACACAACTTCGCGGAAATTTTCTGTGAATCTAGAAAGCAATTCATAAAATAGGAGCTTGAAAAAGTATGGGGATTCTTCAAGTCATTAGCAAATTAATAACAAAGTAATGTATGTATTAAGGGTATTTTTTAAAAATATTTTAGATATATTCTCTGGTCCTACCCTAGTTGAAGCCCAAAATGATATATATAAGTCATGTACTATAAATCTCTTACATATAATAATATTTCTCATGACTACTAAGTAATATTTGGATAGATGTTAAATATTGTTCCAAGTATTCCCAGAATCCCCCACTCCTTTCTTAGCCCAGCTCCAACCAAACACCCCTCTCCTCATTGCATTTCACCGGTGTAAGTTGTCCTGGTGACTTCTCATAGCTCTTCCAGTAACTTCTCCTAAAATTGTCCATCTGTTGCAATTGCACCTCTGTAAAAACTTTAGTTAACAAGTATATCAAATTGTGTTTATAATTTCGGATGTAAAATAATAATATATCTATTTTTTAGATATATAAAGAAAAGATAAGGATATATAACATATATTCAATAACTATGATACTGAGAAAATCGCTTCGTTTACGCAGCTCAAGCAAGAAATTAATCAAACATTCGGTTTCGAAAAAATTCCATTTCTAAGGAATTAAATTTTTCTGCTTAATAAATAGCACTGTGATGTAATTTTTCAAATATTGTATGGCAAGTTCCGTTTCGTTTAAATAAAAATTAAATGCCTGCCATGGTACCAAGTTGAAAGCTTTATTTTCTTGGGAGAAATCTGTTATTCAGTAAAATTACTTGTGACTATAACTGATTTTATGTATCATTCAAATGACATCACAAAATAGAGGCTTAAGATGGAATAATAACATGTGTTTAACTCTCATTAATTTATTTACTACACAACTGTATTTATCACAAATTGGAATTGCAAATACCAAAGTGGAGTTAATATAGATGTAAGAAGCTAATAGTCTAAGCATATATCTCATGTTTCATTAAGATGGATCAATAAAAGAGTAAATTACAAAATAAATTTAGTAGAAAGTGTAGGGGAAGTCTTCCCCTTATTATATATGCATATTTCTTCATAATAAATGTTTTAGTCTAAATAATATACAAAGTAAACGTTAGAAAACGATATTAAAGAGTTATTATGTACTATAAACTTTTTAGTAGCTCAAATTATATCGAAGATATTACTATTATAAGTATTTTATGATAAAATTCTTCTCAGCCATGATTAGGATTTCCTGAAACAGAAGACTCTCGCCCTCCATCACTCCTGATGAAGGCCCGAAATGTATGCAGAAACATTAGCTTTAATTAAAAAAAAAAAAAAAAAAACTGTTTTGGCTAACAACGTCCATCCTATGCGCTTCGACCGATTTTAGCCATTAACGAACTCATCTAACAGATATGATAAGATCCATTGAAGTTATTTTAAAGTCGCATGCATCATGGTATTAGTATGAATAATTTTATTTACCTTTGAAAACCCTACAAGTAATTACTTGAATAAACATTTGAACAATATTTAGAAAAACCAATGATATTTTAAAGGTCATTAGAAAAAAATTAAATAAAACAAAATACTCATTAATAAATTAATTTCTTTACTTTGTTTTAAATTTATTTATTCTATGTAAATTACCATAACCATATGTACTCGTAGAGAACCATTGGTCTGCCTAGAATATAATTAACCAGCCCTGAACTGTAGTTGTGCACGGTCGGACCAGGCTTTCAACACTCCCTGTCGAACACCTACCTCCAAAACCGGTGACTGACCGCACACGCCAGGTGACCCTGCACTATTGGTATCCAAAACATCTTTTTTACCCTTTAAACTCAACAAAATTAGAAAATAGAGTCAACAATAGATTTAATCCTTAACCTAATAAATTATTTAAAAATTCAGTACATTGAAAAGCAAATATCATCTAAATTCGGCATAGTAGAGTGAAAAAGGATCTCTGCACAAGAAAATATTTTTTGTTTTCAACACCATCGATATCTTCTGGTTGTCAAGTCATTACTAGCTGTTAGAAGTTCAGGACGAGTCTCCCCAACTATTTAATAATCCTTCTCTCTTCACATTCAACGCCAAGATTATTTGCATTGGGCATTATTTCAATATTCTCCAGCTTGGATAATACACTCAGTTTAGACTAAGTAAAGGAAGGTTTCCTTCTGTGGGCATCAAAATGTCCCTCCGAAATCAGATACTCAAGAAAACTACGTTTCAGTTAATCTTTGCATATAATTTGTATGTTGCAGTTGACACACTCCAGATTTTTCACCTAACCATTCTTTAGATGTTAAGGACACGGTGTAATCCTTACCGTCTAAAGAATGGTTCCTTATACCTCCTCCAATGGAAGACTATATATTACCTAAGATGGGGAGATTATCTAACACAACATATGCAGTAGTTTCGTTTAACAATGAAAGACAATAATGGATTTCATTTTCTGCCAAGTAATTTCTCCCAATTATCCATTTGTAACCAATTATCTAACTATATATATTTGAAATGAATTAATTGAATCAAGTAAGGCTAACTGTCTTCACCGGTGATTTATTGGAATATTAATATTGCCAATAAGTAAATAAAAACTATTACTCAATTAATATTAATTAAGTTAGGTTCTTTAAGACTTGACAACTGTTAATATATTTATAAGCTGTTGACTCCTTTCATCAATATTTAATTACGGAGGCGAAAGATGGCTGATGGAGACCTCGGATCCTTGAAACGTCAGACTAATGAGCGCTCAGATTGAAGTGATTGTATTATTATTTCTTACTCTTTGAAGCCATTTTGCTTCAAAGAAAGCAATGAGTTTTTAATCGAAACAACTTCATTCCATTTATTAGTCTCTGGCATCAATCGATTACCAGTTCATTTTATATTATAAATCAAACTATTTTACAAAAATTATGGTCAAGACAGAAATAAATTGTATTGCTCTGAATGATTAAATGAAATTCTTCACAATTTTTCACTAATTTTGTGTCATACAACATGCTTCGTAGGTTAATCTCAATAATGACACCTTGATATTTATATAAATATATATATA
>KZ809312.1:69816-93136 GCA_000696205.2 Oncopeltus fasciatus | reverse complement strand
TGGTTGTTCAATAGGTGGTGTGGCTAATTCTTTATATTTGTCCCAATCTGCTTTATCAATTTTCCAATTTATCTTTTTACTATTTTGTATTTTTTGATTCGCTAAGTTAATTTTTATTGGGTAGTGGTCACTGCCGTGGAGGTCTAAAAGAGGTACCCAAGTCATTAGGGTATACAGAGAAGATGAAGAGGCTGCTATATCAATAGCTGAGAAGGTCCCATAGCTAGAACTTAAGTAGGTTGGTTCGCCAGTATTCAGTATTGTGAGGTTATGGTTTTCTAAAAGTTCTTCTATTACGCGGCCTTTAGAATTGGTAGACGCAGACCCCCACAAAACATTATGAGCGTTTACATCACCAACCAAAAGAATGGGGTTGGGAATTTGTAATAGTAAGTTTTGTAAGTCCGTCATTAGTAAATTTGCGTCAGGTGGTAAGTAAATATTGATTAAAGAAAAATTAATTTTCGAATAAATTCTAGTTGCTACAGCTTGAAAATTAGTATTTATAGGGATATTTTCTGAGTGAACTGATGAAGAGATGGCTGTGAGAACCCCGCCACAAGCACGCCCCCTCTCGGGCCCGTCCGAGCGGTAGATCTCGTAGCCTCGAAGTGAAATATTATCGACTGGTCGGAGATGTGTCTCTTGTAGGGGTATGAATTCGGGCATATGTTCTTGAATAATTAATTTTAAGTCGTTAAAATGAGTTTTGATTCCGTTGCAGTTCCATTGTATGCACGTCATTTTTTATTTATTTTTTTTTTATTTTTTTTTTATTCGTTTGTGTAATGTTGTGAACTCTTACCACCATCGTCTCAAATTTGAAATTGTGTCTGATAATCAACTCCCCTTCCTTGACACCCTTATTATCCGTAACACCAATGGCTCTATCTCAACTGATTAGTAGACCAAGTAGACTTACTCAGATCGTCTCCTCCATTTTAACTCATCTCACCCTCATCATTAAAAAATTAATGTGGCCAAAAACCTCATCTACAGATCACTAACACTCTCTGACAAGATTTTGACCCCATCCCCCTTTCCAAGAGAACCAAGGTTGTTTATAAAATTTCTGGTTCCACTCCTAATTGCCATGGTTCTTACATTGGGCAAACTAAAAACCCAATTTCCCGTAGAATTAACAATCTTAAAAATTACATAAAGAAAAAACTATTAAAAACTGCCCACACAAAGCAAGTTTTTCATGAAAAATACACATTTAACTTCGAGACCAAAACCATTCTTTCTACTGAACCCAATGAACACAAACGCCTTTTATCTGAAACCGTTCACATTAACTTACAACACTATTCAGTTAATGACAGAACGGACACAGAACAAATTTCTTCAACTTATTTAAACATTTTCAACATCCTGATAAACCATTAGCTCTCCTTCGAAATAAACCTGTCTAACATTTCTCCCAGGTCCAAAAGTTACTTATCCGCAATAATGTCCTACTTTTTTTATTTTTTTATTTTTTTTTTATTGCCCCTCAGGCCGCTCTCCCTTTGTACTTATCGCTTCTTACCCTCCTCCAATCCACTACCCACCCAGGTTATCCCTCTCAAAAAAATTTCTTACAAATTTCAAAACCTTCCTTCTGAAAGAAAGAATGAAAATTCTTAGGGACACGACGTCCTCTCTCGTTTTCATGGTAGGTATTTTTTTGTTGTAGTAGTAGTTTTTTTTTGTATTTTGAATTTTTCTACATAGTTTACTACATTCATACTTTTGATATCACATTACATTTAATTATGGAAATTCTATATTATAATACTGTAAATCATTTATTTTTATTTTCATTTCATTTTTACTTTTATTTGTATTCTTAAGACATTGTATTTAAACAGCCCTGAAGATGGCTTACAATGTAAGCCGTAACTTTGGCAAATAATTTAAAAAAATACAGTTTTAAATTTGTATTTTTTGGATCTACCTTGACCGAACCCCAAGAAAAAAACATCTAATACTATTCAACTGAATGTTCATTCATTATTCTTCAACTTTTGGATAAAATATTAGCCATCTTTGGAGCCTTTATGAAAGCAAGAGGTGAGTTGTCAAAATGGTAAACCGTTATGGTGGTTTTAACCGTGAAGAGGTTTATAACACAGTTTTTAGGATAGTGCTCTTTCCAATTATGAACTCATAAATACTAGTGAAACTGAAAGTGTTGGAAACTTTTAAAAATATAATGAAAATGTACGTATATTAATATGTTACACATCCTAACACACTCCTAGTAACCTTTGCGGGTGACCAAGCAAACCTTTCTTCCGATGCTGACTCACTTTCTGCCAGGAGAAATCTCCAACGACATCTCATGGACATACAGCGTTGGGGCCAGCGCAGGCGCATTAAGGTCAACGAAGGCAATTGCTGTCATATTACGTTCACACTAAGGAAGAAACAACCTGGCAGAATTTACTTTAATAACATCCCTATCTCAATTTCCGATTGCGTCAGGTACCTTGGCTTTCATCTTGACTCCCGACTTACATGGAAAACACACACAAAAATCAAAAGACTCTAAATAGGATAATTGGACAACTTTACTAGCTGCTAAGCCGCAATTCAACTTTAACTATGACTAATAAACTTACTAGTTATAAGACGTTATTGAGACCTATCTGGACGTATGGAGTCGAACTGTGAGGAACTGTTAAACCATCCAACATCGAAAGAATGTTTCTATCCAAAATCCCCCCAATCGTAGTTGATAATAAGTAATAGGGTTATTGCGTTGCAAACTCTTTACTCCACAATGACCTTAAAATCTCTTTAGTTAAAGACATCATTACAACCCGTTTTAATTAATTCCACTCTGGCCTTTCCATGCATCCTAATCCTTTAGTCCAAAATCTATCCAGTATTACCTATTCTGATAACCCACCACTCCGCCTGAATAGCAAATGGCCGCGTGACCTTCTCATTGCCCACACTTCATAACAATAATATGAACAAAAAAAATACTAACAAAAAACCAACCTATACGTTGTAAATAGAGAGTTAGGAGTTCTGTCATTGGGCAGCGTCTCCATTCAGCGAAATACACGCTAAGTTTCTTCTTATTTTTTTATTATATNTAATTAAATTATAAAATGTTTTTATTTATCAGAATTAATAAATAAATAAAAGTTAAAGAACAAAAATAATAATGTCTACGGTAAAAAAAAAAAAAAAAACAACTCCATTTGAATATATAATACCATTTCCTCGAACCCCAATAATTCTTATATCTTCTTTACTATGAAGTGGAACACATCAACTGTGAATGTCTATATTTAACACTTCGTAGAGATTCTAAATAAATGAATATCCCAGTATCCCACAGAATAAGGTATTTCGTACCAACTATACAATTACCAGCTATATCAAGGCAGTTCCTATTGGTCCGGCGGGGTCTTGGCCGCCTGACCAATAGGACCAGTCTCTTGACCGCCGACCATGGCAATCTTAATGTAATTTTTATCTTACTGGAGAAATTAGTCGGTTGTTTGCCAGGATCAGAAAAATAAAATACTCCAAAATTGTTGGGTATATATTTGAATTTTCTTGGTGTTTGTCATACAAATAATGTGATTTTTATTAGGAATCCTTTTTCCCTGGGCCCTGCATTTAATTAGATTTTGCTAGCGGATAGGCATATCACCAAAAAATAAAAGTATGTCGAAATGCTGATGTCACGCCATGGATGACAGTTTCGGTAACGGATACTTATAGTAAACCTTTTAATTAATAAAACCTTCGTCACGCAAGGACTGCGTAAGCCAAGCAAATTCAGCAGTATCGTAGTTGATGAATACCAACATTAACATTTTATTTCGTATAAATCCCAAATTTATAGAATATATACATATTTATCAATAAACAGATATGTGCTGTTTCACTGCACTAAACTAAATACATATTACTCCTACTGCAGAGAAAATACTTTTCTTTCTAATACTGTACGTTCAGGGGATACTCAACTCTTATTCGTCCGATGTCACCTAATAACGAACTCAGTCATTGGTTTTACGGTTAAAAACAATCTGCCAAGTTTCATTATGAAAGCAACTATTTGCGGCTTCAAGACCTAAAATTAAATTATAACTTACAGGTAGACAGACCTCTACTCCAAAGTGTTTAATGTTTCTGTTTAACACCTAATTTTTTTTGTCAATAAACAAATCATTACTTTTTCTTGGATCTAAACTAAATATTACGCCTGCTACACCGAAATGTATTTTACTTGTACTTGACATTACAGGTAAGCATCCTGTTCTAATCGTCCTGTTTCGATGTATAATGACCTCAGTCTATCAATTTACACTTAGAAGCAAAATGCCAAATGAAGAAAAAGAACTAATTACAATATTTTGGAAGCAATAAAAAAATTATGATTCAAGTAAACTTCAACTTATGATTCTTCAATTACACTCTGTAACTTCTATAATTTTTAGTTTATTAATAATTAAATCTGTGTTGGGTTTCATTGCTCTAAACTAAATGTTACTCCTACTATTTCGAAAAAATATTTTTGCTCGTAGTTGAAGTGTCAAGTACTCTTCTAATCTTATTGGTCCAATTTCGCACAATAATTTACTTACCTTTTCGTTTTGCATATGAAATCTTTGCCGAATTTCATTTTCAAAAAACTAAAAAAATTGACCGTTGATAAATAATTTATGTGTATGAATATCTATGTGTGAGTACTGCTCTATACTCTACATGACGCTGCTTAAATTAAAAANATACGTCCACGTAAACGACTTAAAAACAACTGACTTTTGTAAACAAATGACTAACAAACAAAATAGCGTTTAGAGATAAGCAAATCCTTCAATAGGCTAAGAGCGCATTCTATTGGAATTAAAACGACATTTTAAACTTGCATACCTGGTAGTGCATTCAATCGTGTGATAAGAACTTGGCGAGTCAAGGCTTAGGGAGGAATTTCAACTAAGGAGCTATTTTATATTGGTACTTATTTTATGGTAATTTGAAGTAGATTTATTAAAATATAATAGCAAAACTAGAGAATTTTAGTGATGTTACTTACAAAATAAATAGTGAAGAACATCAAATGTTGAAAAACAACTATCTTGATGTGGCCTTACAATTCTTAAATTTAGAGCTAAATAATGACTATCTAGTTTTACTAAAACCTGTAAAACAGTTTTAAACAGTTAGAGAAAATACGATGGACGGACACGGAATTATAGACAAAGTTTTTTGTGAAACGTACTATAAACTAGTGTGTGTAACGCTTTAAATTCCGTGATTTACAAAATTATTTTCTTCAAAGGATTATATTTAGTAGTATGGAAGAAATTGATAAGTCGAAATAAAGTGCCAGGAAAGTCTTATCAAGCAGACTAGGGAAGGCGCACAGGACGAAGTTTTGACATACAGCTTTAATTTGCTGGCTATATGGTCCTGCGTACCTTCCCTTCAAACCTGAATAACTGTTGAATTCTTACCGTCATGGATTCGGAGTGTCTGTTCCCAGCTCCACAACGAATCAGTGTTCCAAAACTTGTAGCGCTTGGAAGTAAGTTGAAAGGGATAGGTATGTCATCACCTTCCTCAAAGTAACTCATCCATAAGCGGGACCGTGCGAATTTCCACTCAGTGTCCGACCTTTCCTGCCAGCAAACCTTACTACTTAAGAAAGACCATTGTGTTATATATATGTGTGTGTGCCTGTGGGTGTGTGTGTGTGTGTTATAAGTTTTAAATTAAAATATGTCATTTTTCAACTTATTCAATAGCGACTAATAATACACAACGAAGTTTTTGTTATACTACACACACGCACACACACTATATAAATACACACACACACACACACACACACACATATATATATATACTGGCAGAATCTGAAAATTATCGAGAATAACCTCCAATAGCAACATTCGTTTGTAATTCACTAACAGAAAATCACAATTGATATGACGTCAAGGAAAGGAGGAGAAGAATACCATTTCTTTCTTTCATTAATTAAAGTTTCTCTTTGGACATAACAATAATTGTTCTTTATAAAGTTCTTGTCTTATTTAAAACTGTAAAAAGAGTAAGAGGATTAGTAAGGAGTGTGTTGTAAATGTTTTTTTCTAATGAATACACCAAGCTACTAAATTCTATTTATGTATTACTCTTTATCAGTGCTATCAGAACTCGTGTCGCTTACCCGCGTTCAAGTTAGACGTTAGCCAGGTTATGAAATTAGAATTTGTCTGAAAGTGTTTAATTATTACATTGCTAGATAGTTAATCAATAAAAATGAGTGCAAACCAACCATCAGATTCAAAAACTACCCCAACTACTACTATTTTCAACTTCATGAATCCTGCAGCTTCTAGTTCTCAAAAGACTAATATTACCACTAGTTCCCAGACTCGGTCAAACCCTGCTTCGTCTTCAAACCTCGCCTCCAGCCTTGCTGCTGCCACTTTCAAACCCGCCTCAGCTTCTGTTAATCTAACTAAGCCTAATTTAGGAACAACTGGTTTTAGTCTTGCTTCAAACTCACAGTCCTCACCTGCTCCAGTTACTTCCAGTTTTACTCTTCCTGCCACAACGAAAGCTGGAGGCACAGCGGCAAGTTCATTTGGGTCTCTGAAAACAGTGGTAACCACTGCCAGTCAGGCAACTGCTGGAACTGGCTCAACTGTTGTTTCTAACCTGACTACTCAGTCATCTGTTACTACCACAGCATCTTCTGTCGGAACGCCTAATCTGAGTATCGGAGCTAAACCACCACCAGCCCCAGCACCTTCTCAACAGCAGATTCCAAACTTCCAGCAACTAGAAGAATTAATATTGAACAAATGGACTGGAGAGTTATATGAACAAGAAAAAGTGTTTTACAACCAAGCTACACAGATAAATATATGGGACAAAGTTATCAATGAGAATGCTGAAAAGTTAACTCAATTGCATTCAACTATGGAGAAGGTTAGGAAGCAACAAACTAAAATCAATGATGACCTTGAAGTAATTGCTACTCATCAAAAAGACCTGGAAGCCTGCCTTGTTCCGCTAGAGAAAGAAGATTTGCTATCAGTATTGAAGGGTGATCCAAATAGAAAAAACTTATATAGTAATGCAAAAAAAATAGATTCCCAAATAAAAAGCATGTCGGAAAACTTGAAGGAGACTATTGAGCATATAAATGAGACATCTCGTTCTCATGACACAGAAGACCCCGTCATACAGGTTGGTAGAATTCTTAATGCCCATATGGAGTCTTTAAGGTGGATAGATGAACATACTGCAAGGATGCAAGACTATTTTGATTCTTTATTGAAAGTTCATGATGATTTAAGACGAGAATGTGATTTAAGTAAACATTAAGTATAAATTTAATTTTAAAATACTTTTTTGTAATTTTTTTTTTAATTTCATGTTCAATATAAATACATATATAGTTATTTAAATTGATGGTTTATCTATCTTTTGCCTTAGTTCTAATTTATGGAAGGTATATTGATATTTCTTAAAAAAATAAAACCAAAACTTGAGTCTTTCCTTCATCTGTTGGTTGATACTCCTCTAGTAATGGTACAGGTAAGTAACTTTTAATCTGAATGACATCCACAACTAAATTTTAGGGCATTTTTGTGCCCTTAATACTACAATATGGAAGATTAAATATAAGCAGAACCCTTTGAACTGTAATCATCAAATTTCTAGAATTCACCTATTAAAATTGTATTATCCACTGCATGTGCTTTTCTGCAAGGATTGGGGAATGTTAATTGGCCTCCCTCATCTTCATCCCACTGGTTAATCAGAACGGATGGCTTACACTTTAAAAAAGTCAGTCTTTCAGTGAACCTTGTGAGTGTTGAGTTTTTTATATTATTAAAAGACTGAATTTTAGTACATTTATATATGTATTACAACAGCTATTTATTTATTTGTACATTAACTCCACAGTATTATCTTTTGTCACTCCTGAAAATGGCTCAATGGCCAAAAATGTTTGAGCAGAAAATAAATGATCATGGGAAATACACATCTTATTATTTCACCTAAGAACTAATTTAAGTTACTTAAAAAAAAAATGCAGGTCATGGTTTCTATATTTTAAAAACAAGGTGACCTGCTCAATTGTCAATGTTGAATTCAAAATTACTGGCATGCGCTCAGGCATCAACCATTTTTAAAATGATGAAACCAAATTTGGTATTTGAGCTTCTTTCTGTAAAGTGTTAAATTAATTAACTAATAGCTCAAACCAAGGGTAGAAGGTGGCTTCTCTTAGAGACTAAATTAAAAATTGTCTAGAAATGTTACAAAAAGCCATTAATATGTGTATATTGTGGATTAATAGTAGGAAATTTGTTGGAGCTCGGTCAAGTTTAATAAAAAAAATGTAATTTAAAAATTATTTTTTATTACCTGCCTGGAGGTATGCAGATTTGTTCCAGGTGATAATATGTCCCTTCTCACTTTCATGATAGCCCTGAAGATGGCTTACATGCAAGCCAAAACTTTGTCAGATAATATAAAATACAATTAATTTCTGCTCCCTTGCATTTACTGGTTAAAATTAATGTGAGGTTAAATACAACTAATGTCAGTTTTTAAATAAATCATACATTTTAAAATAATATTTTTTAAAATAATTTTGACCAAACACCAATAAATTATGTACTAATGTCAGTACTTGTGTTTTATATATATGTATGTATTGCTTTGTAAATGACTCATCAAAACGTCAGATTGGTTTCCAAACATATATTTTATTCTATTACTTTACCACAATTATCATCATATTTTGAATATTTTATTTTATTTCTCACATTAAATTTGGGGGAATTTCCTTGGAAGAATGTCTCAACTGGCTTAATGTTAAAAAACTGGTCATCATAGAATACATGAAAACATTGACAAACATTTATAATAATATAAAAAATTTATTAATTTTTTAAAATTGTAATTGAAAGAGCAGTGCTTGACATGCTTTTTGAGGGATTGATGATGACTATATAAAATGTGAAAAGTAATGAATGTATTAGAGATGTAGAATATCTGAGGATGACATTTTTAGGTCAAAAGGTTATATTGAAGTAATTAAATAAAAAATAGTTTGTTGACCGTAGATATTATTCTAAGATGATTTTAGTTGGGGTTCGGTCGAGGTAGATCCAAAAATACACAAATTAAAAAAATGTATTTTTTTAATGAAGGATTATCTGCCAACGTTTCGGCTTACATTGTAAGCCATCTTCAGGGCTATCATGAAGATGGCTTATGAGAATACANAATTCCTTTTCTATCCTCCTATGGAATGCTATCAGCATTCGGACGCACAATGATGAGCTCAAACTAGTACTCGATAACAAAAATGTAGACGCATTACTGAAGGAAACACGACTAACTAAACGAAATAATCTAAAAATTACTGGCTACCACACTTATAGGACAGACCATCCTGACGGATGTTCTCATGGTGGAACTGCACTCCTTATCAAAAAATCCTATACCCATCATATTTTACCCTCCACTTCCACAGAGTCCCTTCAATCAACATCAGTGTTTATTTCCACATCCTCTCATCCTATCACACTTTTAGCAGTGTAATTGCCCTCCATAATAAACCAATCACTACATCAGAATTTTCCACTTTCCTCAAAGACCTGGGCCCCCTTTCCTTGCCGGTGGAGACTATAATGCGAAACACTTACAATGGGGATCGAGAACGACCAACTCCCGTGGCCGTGCTCTGTGTAATGCGATATCATCCCAAAACACCTAAGCACAATTAGTCCTTCCTCTTCCACTTATTGGCCCTCTGACGTAAACCGGCTTCCTGATATCCAAGACTTCTTCATTTGCAAAAATCTTACTTAATCTTACTGATGAAGTGTCATCATTCCGCTTCGAACATAAACGAGCTCTCCTCTGACCACAACCCAATTTTCCTAACGTTATTCCTGATTCCTATTCCAAAACAATTACCCCTCACTCATTAATGGTCCAGTCGACTGGGATAGAAACTCACATAGAAGAGTCTCTTGACCTCGGAATTTCTCTGGCGATCTAGATGGTTCCGGGCTTCTTCTGACAAAGACAAGGCCTAAATGTTTACCCAGCACCTCAAGCAAACATTTACTCCTCATTTAGACTATTACATATGTCCTTGCCACTCAAGGCAGTAACACCTTCCGAGATCAAGTACATAATTTCTCATCTGCCTAAGGGCAAATCACACGGATATGATTTAATCACTGGCCAAATTCTCCGAAATCTTCCCAAAAAGGCAATTGTATTCTAGACCTACATTTATAATTGCATATTCAGAACTACCCACTTCCATCTCCTCTGGAAATACTCTGATATAATACTATTTCCCAAACCTGGAAAATCACCACACAACCCCTCATCTTATCGTCCTATAAGTCTCCTTCCTACACTTTCAAAGGTTTTCGATGCACTTTTAAAACGAATGATGCCTACCATAGAACCCTTCAATATCCTCCCAAATCATCAGTTCGGCTTCAGAAGTAAGCATTCTACTGTCCAGCAAGTGTTTCGCGTCGTAAACTAAATTTCCTCTTCCCTTGATCGCAAAGAGTACTGCCCAGGAGCTTTTTTTTGGATATTTCCCAAGCATTTGATAGAGTCTTGCACAGTTGTCTTCTGCTTAAACTGAAATCCATACTTCCTAGTAACACATACCTTATCCTTAAGTCTTACTTATTCAGCCGTTTCTTTAGGATTCAGCAAAGATTAGATTACTCCATTTTCTGCCAAGTGGAAACGGGATTTCCTCAAGGTATTGGGCTTGGACCTATCCTATTTATCTCATACACTGCTGACATCCCTAGCCATCCAAGGACCCTCTTAGCTCTATTTGCAGAGGGCAGGGCTATCCTATCTTTCCACCCCAATCCTAAAACTGCTTCCAAAAACCTACAAGATCATCTATCAAGATGATCTTTTAGGTTTTTACTACTATTTTTGGAATGCTATCAAGCATTCCAGAAATGGTGTGGCAAATGGAGAATAAAAATTTAGGGTGCAAAATGCGTTCAAGTTAATTCCCAATTATGAAAGGAAAACTTTCCTAAAATTGTGAAATTTATAGTGTGTTGCATAAAGTACTGAAAGCTTAGTGCTAACATATCCCCAGACTGGAGGACCAGTAGCTGATTTCAGCCTGATAGATAGGTGATGACGTCTCTCCTATCATATTATATATATATCTTTAACTCAGTTAAGTTTTAAAAATGTTAAAGATGTATTTTATTTTACACCCAGTATTCACAATTACAATTAATTAAACTTGTTAACTATAGTTACTATGTACAGATGGGCAAACTCCGAGAGAAGTGATTACAACTCACTGAAGGAGAAATGCAAAGAGGAGAGGTTTATTTGGATGGAGCTAAAATTACATGGGAATGCTTGGAAAAGCTTTTACAATGCCAGCATAATGAATAAAGTAGTTAGAAGAATATTGGAGTAAATAAGAAGTTATAAAATATATGACTCCTCCCCCTTAAACTTAAGCTGCATCTGGAAGTACAATCTAAAGGTGCTGCTGATGGCAATGATGAATCATGTTATTTGATAAATTTTTTTTTTTTTTTTTTACCCTGACAGCTCAGATACCTATAAAAAAAATCATCCAATACCTTAAGGAAACGGATGCGCAGCACCATGCTTACCAGCTCAAAGAAGAGTGGGCTGTAAGAGTGGTGATTCGTTATTTCCACCACACAACTTTCCCATAATTCATCAAGGAGGAGTTGACTGACTTGGGATTCAGTGTCAGAAAAGCCATAAACGTGATCAGAAGCCGACTCCAGAGAGGGGAGACCTCTGCCTCTAAAATACCCCTGCCACTATTCTTTGTGGACCTGGAGTCTTCGCCCAACGTGCAAAAGATCTACAGCTTGACCTCGCTCTGCCACTGTAGAGTTAGAGTCGAGAAGCCTCATCCTCGTCGAGAAAAAGTACAATGTCACAAATGCCAGCAATATGGTCTTACAAAAGCCTACTGTGAATACTCTCCAATGACCCTACCAACTCCTACACCATGATTCCCCAATCCAAGAATTCCTTTTCTATCCTCCTATGGAATGCTATCAGCATTCGGACGCACAATGATGAGCTCAAACTAGTACTCGATAACAAAAATGTAGACGCATTACTGAAGGAAACACGACTAACTAAACGAAATAATCTAAAAATTACTGGCTACCACACTTATAGGACAGACCATCCTGACGGATGTTCTCATGGTGGAACTGCACTCCTTATCAAAAAATCCTATACCCATCATATTTTACCCTCCACTTCCACAGAGTCCCTTCAATCAACATCAGTGTTTATTTCCACATCCTCTCATCCTATCACACTTTTAGCAGTGTAATTGCCCTCCATAATAAACCAATCACTACATCAGAATTTTCCACTTTCCTCAAAGACCTGGGCCCCCTTTCCTTGCCGGTGGAGACTATAATGCGAAACACTTACAATGGGGATCGAGAACGACCAACTCCCGTGGCCGTGCTCTGTGTAATGCGATATCATCCCAAAACACCTAAGCACAATTAGTCCTTCCTCTTCCACTTATTGGCCCTCTGACGTAAACCGGCTTCCTGATATCCAAGACTTCTTCATTTGCAAAAATCTTACTTAATCTTACTGATGAAGTGTCATCATTCCGCTTCGAACATAAACGAGCTCTCCTCTGACCACAACCCAATTTTCCTAACGTTATTCCTGATTCCTATTCCAAAACAATTACCCCTCACTCATTAATGGTCCAGTCGACTGGGATAGAAACTCACATAGAAGAGTCTCTTGACCTCGGAATTTCTCTGGCGATCTAGATGGTTCCGGGCTTCTTCTGACAAAGACAAGGCCTAAATGTTTACCCAGCACCTCAAGCAAACATTTACTCCTCATTTAGACTATTACATATGTCCTTGCCACTCAAGGCAGTAACACCTTCCGAGATCAAGTACATAATTTCTCATCTGCCTAAGGGCAAATCACACGGATATGATTTAATCACTGGCCAAATTCTCCGAAATCTTCCCAAAAAGGCAATTGTATTCTAGACCTACATTTATAATTGCATATTCAGAACTACCCACTTCCATCTCCTCTGGAAATACTCTGATATAATACTATTTCCCAAACCTGGAAAATCACCACACAACCCCTCATCTTATCGTCCTATAAGTCTCCTTCCTACACTTTCAAAGGTTTTCGATGCACTTTTAAAACGAATGATGCCTACCATAGAACCCTTCAATATCCTCCCAAATCATCAGTTCGGCTTCAGAAGTAAGCATTCTACTGTCCAGCAAGTGTTTCGCGTCGTAAACTAAATTTCCTCTTCCCTTGATCGCAAAGAGTACTGCCCAGGAGCTTTTTTTTGGATATTTCCCAAGCATTTGATAGAGTCTTGCACAGTTGTCTTCTGCTTAAACTGAAATCCATACTTCCTAGTAACACATACCTTATCCTTAAGTCTTACTTATTCAGCCGTTTCTTTAGGATTCAGCAAAGATTAGATTACTCCATTTTCTGCCAAGTGGAAACGGGATTTCCTCAAGGTATTGGGCTTGGACCTATCCTATTTATCTCATACACTGCTGACATCCCTAGCCATCCAAGGACCCTCTTAGCTCTATTTGCAGAGGGCAGGGCTATCCTATCTTTCCACCCCAATCCTAAAACTGCTTCCAAAAACCTACAAGATCATCTATCAAGATGATCTTTTAGGTTTTTACTACTATTTTTGGAATGCTATCAAGCATTCCAGAAATGGTGTGGCAAATGGAGAATAAAAATTTAGGGTGCAAAATGCGTTCAAGTTAATTCCCAATTATGAAAGGAAAACTTTCCTAAAATTGTGAAATTTAACAATATTCCTTTACCCCTCTCAAATTCCGTTCTTACCTGGGGTTCCATCTTGACTCAAGACTCACATGGGGTGAATATATTAAAATTAAAAGACAAGAACTCAATTGACGACAAGGACTCCTGTACAGACTCATGAATCGGAATTTCAATCTTACAATAGAAAACAAACTGACGCTTTACAAAACATTACAACGACCAATCTGGACATTAGGTGAAGAAATTTGAGGTGACAACATCCAACGAATCCAAATCCCTCGGAATAATTGCAAATGCTTCCTTGTACGTATCCAATTCCTCCCTTCACCACGATTTTAATATCCCTTTTGTTCAGGATCTCATTTCTTCCCGCATCAGCCTTTTCCACAGTCCAACCGCCATTCCATCCTAATCCACTAGCACAGACCTTGTCTTCCAACTCCAACCTCTACAATCCTCTCCAAAGACTAAAACGAAGATTTTTCCGTGACCTCCTGGGGAAAAAGTCTGTAAATAATTATTTTCAAAATATTTGATTGTATAATATTTTATACAAATATAAAGAAGTAAATATAACAATAAAGAATTCATACTTGTTTTAAAAATAGTTACCATTATCATTGAAAGGTTTAACAATGTTTTGTGTTAAATTATATGTATTGTGTCAATTATTAGATGTTTTTTGTTGGGGTTCGGTCAATGTACTGTTGGAATAGCTGCCATCATTTATAACTCACGAAATATAAGATATTTGTTCTTCTAAGAAAGAGTAAACCATCTCTTACCATGCACACAAAGCCTGTATGTGTTTCTATGTAGCCTTGAGCATATTTAGAAAATTTATCTATAATAGTTAGAAATGTTTCTATCTAATAATAACATTATCTAGATAAATAATAATTATCTATTAGATAATGATGGTTAAAAATCTATCCATGATCTATAATGGTTAATTTAATACTGTGACGTTTATTGTGTCTGATGGGTTTTTTTTATATATTTTGTTTGCAGGCAGATTTGATGTTAATTTATAAAGTTTTAGATTGAAATTTTCATTTGGGGATAATAATATAGTTGTTTTTTAAAAATTTATTTGTATTTCCTCAATTTGTCTTTTATAGATGGTAATTTGTTATTATTTCCTTTATGCCCAAATCTTCTTCAACAATTAGTTTTTTGTTACATTTGATAAATTTAATTTCTGAATGTATGAAATAGTGAGAAACTATTATACAGAAATCTACATAAAAATTCTCTACAAAGAAAAGATGACAAGTTAGTTTAGGGTCTATCAATTCTAAGTTTTTCACCTCATTTGATCAAAATATTTATATAACAATTCTGTTTTTATTTTAAATAAATTTATTATTTTTCTACTAGCTGGACTATGATAAGTTAAAGATAATAATATTTGAATTTTACCAAATATACAGTTGTTCAGAAATAGTAATATTTATTCAAAAGGAGAGTTTTTTTTAGATATTATTCTTAGATGATTTTATTTGGGGTTCGGTCAAGGTAGATCCAAAAAACACAAGTTTAAAAATGTATTTTTTAATAAAGGATTATCTGCCAACGTTTCGGCTTACATTGCAAGCCATCTTCAGGGCTATCATGAAGATAAGAGAGGACGTCCTGTCCCTAAGTTCACATTTCCATGACTAAATGACCAGTCATTTTTGGATCTACCTTGACTGAACCCCAACTAAAATCATCTAAGTGTAATATTTATTACGTCACTGTCTAGTGTGTTTTAGTGAATTGTTTCCAAATCAGAATTTTCAATGTCAGGTTGTTCTACAGTGGATTAATTGTCTGGAGCTACAGAGAGATTTAAAGCTGGAGGAGAGTGTGAATGCAGATAAGGGTTATCTTACCATCTGTAATCCCTCTTCATTGGTTTCTAGTTACAGAAACCAATGAAGACGGATTACAGAAGGTATGATAGTTCTATATTCATTGGTAGTTATAATAACCCTTTAGATTATTTACCCTTAGAACTGTTTACTGCTGGAGAGTGATAAGACTCATTGAGATGTCAGATATGAAGTTGAGAGGGACTAATTGTTTATTGGTGAATTTATCATTTCCTTTTACTTGGGATTTTATTTTATTTTTATTAATTTCTATGCAAGATAGTGCATCACCATTGGTATTTAATTAATTAATGCGAGGGAATAGGATAAAAAACATATCTGTCTCAGACAGGACTCGAACCTGGATCTCCTGCTTTCCGGGCACGAAAGTTAACCATTACACCACCGGGACGAGCTAGTTAACTTATTATCTGCCTGGGACAGATAGATTTTTTATTCTATCCCCTCGCATTAATTGTTTAAAATTTACATACGGATAATATACCACAACTAAATTAATATTTATAAATTGGTATTTAATTTTCCTCTCTTGTGTATAATTTCAAAATTGTATTCATTCAATTTTATACACCAGCGAATTAATTTTGGGTTTGGATTTTTTAGAGAGAAAAGCCAACATTGAGGAGCATGACCTCAGGTAACTGTAATTTTTTTTAGATTCAAATAAGTAGGGTCAAAATGTCTGGACTCCCTTATCAATAGCCAGGCATTCTTTTTTAATTGTTGCCAGATTAATCTCTGAATCGCTCAGAATTTGGCTAGCATAAGCTATGGAGTGTTCTTTCCCATAACATTTTGACTTAGAAGGGCGGATATGATAAAATTACTTAATAGCATCTGTGTCTAATATGAATTATTTTGCAAAGTCTAGGTGTATTAACACTGGGTCATTTGTTAATAATGTTTTACAATAATTAAAACATTCCATATATTTGCATCCCTGAGTTCTATGTTTCTGTTTTTCTTTAAACATTTGTAGTAGTTTAAGCAAAATCCTTTATAAATTTTTTGTGTATTCTAGTTATTAGAATTCTAAAATTTCTTTTAATTTGTTTGTGGTTTTAGATATGGGATATTTTTCTATTGCTGTCAGCTTCGATCTGTCTGGCCTTATGATGATGGCCTAAATAATTAACTTCTTTGCATAGGAATTGTCAAGTTGAATTTTTAGATTTTCATCTCTCACCCTTTGGAATATCTGTTTAAGTTTCAGGATGTGTTCCTGTAGACTGGTACTGTAAATAATAATGTCATCAAGGATTACAAGGACACTTAAAAGTAGTTAAGCCTCTTAATACATTAGTCTCTTATGTTGAACTACTTCATTAATCTTTGGAAGGTTCTAGGGGAACTTTTCGGGCCACGCGGCATACGGAGGAACTCATAATGTCTGACAACCATAAGGCACTATTCATTTTCTACTTCAATCTTATGGAAGCTTGAGTAGATATCGACTGTTGAAAAATATTGGCAACGGACAAGTCTGTCTAATAAGTCAGTAATTTAGGGAGGAGGAAACTATCTTCAATCGTCTGTCACTATTTGTCATTTTTATTTTCCGGATTGATCCAGCTTTTGGTACAATACATAAGGGAATGTTCCAAGGGTAAATGGAATGTTGAATAACACCTTTCTTCAACATGTCCTGAATTTAATTTGAACTTCGTCTCTATGGATGTAAGGACATCTATATTTATTAATTTATATTTTCATTTATTTATAAAGTTGTATTTATAGTTTTTTCCGGCGTTTAGGAACGGGGGATTTTTCCTTAGTCCCCGAGTCATAAATAAATTTAAATTTGAGTTTCTTAATATATTATTATAAAACAAAAAGGGAAATTCCTTAAAGGAAATAAAACAAAAGAAAAATTAATTCTAAATGATACCAAAATAAAGGACACTTTATAAGCCTCCTGTATTTTTCCTGTATAAGCCGCGGAAAATTTCGCAGCAAGATCCTCCATCGACGACTTTCAATACTGTCATGTTCATTTTTAAGGAAACATAGGGGAAACTGTTTAATTACGCAGCACTTGCGTGATAAATTTTTTCGCGTTGGGACAATGTTTTTATTTTTGTTTGTTTTTAATAGAATAACAATTCAAGCTCCGTTAACTCAAGGGTTTTTATGGAGATGACTAAAGTTTAAGAAAATGTAATAGCCATCTGTTCGCTATTTTATTTGATTAATACTAACAAAAAAAAAAAAAAAAATCATAAACGGAAAAGTACTAAACCTTTTAAATGAAATTAAAATTTAAGCCGTCTTGCTATTATGAGACAATTAAATTTGTTCAAAGGATTAAAATTTTAAACAGCAATAACTTCAAGACTTATACTCGTTCTTAGAATGTTTCCCCCTTTGAAAATTATGTTAAAATATTAATTTTTCTCTCATAGTATCTACATCTTTTGTACCATAAGTAGATGTTTTTCAAATTCACATATTTATTTCCTATATTATTATATAATTTTCCGCAACGTTTAACAAGAATTTTGTTATATAATAGCGCTTATCAAATTTATTATTATTTTAATCATTTTGTTGGAAAAATACTACGAGGTAATTATCTAGAAATAGTTATTGAATAATGACATTCAATATAAATTTGGGCCCCCTCCTCTTTTGATAAAAATAATTAATTTGTTTTTAAGCAGTTTATACTTGTTATAAAATATTTTACTTAACTTTGAAAACTAATTAGTTTATATTTTAATAATAATTTTATTAATTCATTTTTTTTGTAATTTTGAACATTTGCTTTTCATTATAGAAGTTTGCAATCAAAACTGGCAAGAACAGTCATGGCCTGCTGTTCAAGTATGTTGTGTTGTGGAAATAAAATTGACTGTTTATGTAACTTTCGTATAATGTGCTCTTAGCTCTAGAGAATATTATATTACTTATTATAAAGGTACGACGCTGTTTAGAAAACAGTGATTAATGTTTGCTCTGGACAGTTCAAGTTATCTTTTAATTGTTTTAACTTATTGCATATTACTGTTGATGAGTAGAAGCTAATTTTCGAAATGTATTTTTAAATGTTTTGAAGTGGCTTATTTAACAAGTCTTTATGTTTTAATATGCCTGACAATCTTTTGAAAGCTTTTTATGCTTCTTTGTTGTTTTAATCCAAGATATTCCAAATTCACTTTCGACCTTTTACTTCTCCTAAATCTATGTTCTCTCTATTTACTTTTCCTTTGAAGATTTGACATAAACTGTTGACTGCTCTCTTGAGGGCTACAGGAAGGTAATGCAACTGAAATAAAGTAGATGCCTGCTATTTATGTTGTTTATTCTTTACCTGTTTCACCCTCTTTTCGATGAGTTACATAAGTTACAATAATGACTAATTAATTTCATTTGCTGTGAAAAGTCTTCTATCATTGATTTTTTTCTTTTATTTTCTAGCTCTCTTAATGCATTTTTTTTTCCAGAAATTTGTTCAGTGTTAGTTTCTTAATGTTATATATATATAAAATAATTTCTAAATGCCTGTTTTGCTTTTATGTGGGTTTGTGGGGAATCTTTAGTTGTTAAAATTTTCTNAACTAAAATTATTTTAAATATTTTAATAAAGTTATTTAAATGGAGAGTTTCTGACCGTAGAGATTATTAGTAAATTTTTTTGTTGGTAGGGATTTTTGTAAATTGTATTTCAGATTAAATAATTTATTATGTTTGTGGAATGGTGTGGGGACCAACATCTACTTAAACAATTAATTTTTTGTTGAAGAGGATGAGGGATAGGGGATTTTTTAGGGAAACCAAAATTCATTGTAGTAATATTTGTGTTGATATTTGAATTATGAAAACTTTTAAAGAAAATAATGAGTGTAAAATGTAGTTTTCCAACAATCTCTCTTAATGCATTTTTTTTTCCAGAAATTTGTTCAGTGTTAGTTTCTTAATGTTATATATATATAAAATAATTTCTAAATGCCTGTTTTGCTTTTATGTGGGTTTGTGGGGAATCTTTAGTTGTTAAAATTTTCTTATTTTGCATATTATTTTTAATTTAGTATTATGCCTAAGAGCCAGATCTGCATGGAAATAGATTTTTTTCCCCTGAAATCAGCATGATAACAGGCTCTAGACTTGAGAATTTTTGTGAAATTTGCATTGATGGCATTTCTATTTTATTTTATTTATTTATTGTATGGTTTAAAATGCAATACAATACTGATGAAATTAGAGCATTCTCCTTACAAGCTTTATCCTGTCCGATAGGGGCTATGTGGTCATTATAGGGATATAATTTCTTAAGCCTGTGAAAATGTGCTAATATATTACATCCAGTATTATGAAAAATATTTGAGGGTCTTAGCCTTATCTAATTGTCGATGGATTTTTTATTTGAAGGCAGATAATGCTTGGACAGAGAGAGATAACAAATTACACAAAATTATTATTGCTTATAGATTGTGAAGATGAAATTAATATTTGCATGTGGAGAATACAAATATTGTTAATAGAACTAAGTTTTTTTTAGGAGTCAGTACAAACTAGACATCAAATGAAATCGTTTTGGTTTGCCTGCTCTTCATTCTCTACTCGCTTATAAACTATTTCAATTGCTCCTATTCTTCTTCCTAGATATTTATTATCTATTTCTCTTTTCAAATATTCAATACTTACTCTACTAGTAACCTATCTGGCAAAAAACAACATTTTTCACTTATATTTTCTCCCTTTACCTGACTTTTTTTATTTTCTTCAACTGTTTATGATTTAAGTTACCCTGGAACACAATTAGTTTTTTCTTTAATTTTTGGGAACCCTGGTGATCCTACCCTGACTCATGCAAAATTCTTTCTAATGAGTTAATTCCCTCCAACTCCTGTTCTTTTCTCAAGTAAATTATCAAATGTGGGGTAATGTTAAGCATTTAAAGGCTTTATTTTGACATCATAATTGCAAATTAATTTTTGTCCCTGAAATCTTGAGTTCATAGATTTTTCTTTTGACCATCTTGTTATCTCTTCTTTGTTTTAAACATTGCTGGTTAATGCAATAACTAAATAAAGCTAAATATTTTTTATTGCACTTATCAGTGAATTAAATCTTTATCGGTTTGATTGGCTGGTTCGAAGCACTCTCAGTAGTCAGAGAGGCTTCTAGTCTCTCATCTACTCCAAAATTACCATATAAACCTTTTATTTGTAATAATTTGACGAATGTTTTGCTAAATATAAGAGAGAAAAAAGGTAAGATGAAGAGAAAAGTTATGACATTTTTTCATAATAGGAATCAATCATTGTTTTATTTTTCTGGGGAAGCTAATGAGCTTCATAAAATGAAACACACTGATTAGTTACAATTACATGAATTATAGTGAATCTTATTTTTTTTTTTTAGTAAAATGCGTCTAGCAAATTTATGAAAAAATAAAAAATGCAAGCCTATATTATGTACGCTAAACTATTTAAGACATGAAAATGAAAACAATGAAAGCCAAGAGTAGAATTAAGCTTAGTCTGTTAACTATTCATAAATAAATTTCATAGTAATACTACAAATTAAGGGTTCCAATAACATGCAATTATCTAATATATAATGTTCATAAATAATTCTTCCGGGCTTTACCGTCTAGAAAAGTTTCTTCTTGCCAAGCTTTCATACATCATCTGAGGCTTCATCAATCTACTTTCAGCCCTGAAGAAGCCATCACATGATGCGCAAAAGCTTGGCAAGAAGAAACTTTACTACATGGTCAAGCAAGGAAGAATTATTTATGAACAGTTATTTGAATCCTTAATTTGTAGTTATACTATAAAATTTATTTATGAATAGCTAAGCTATTCCATCAAGCCTGAAAGAAGTATTTAAGAATATACCTGGAGACCACGGAAGCCTACATGAACATCTTAATATATAATGTTTTTTGAGAGGGTTATTTATTTTTATTTTAGCAGATTTTTCATCTGGTATTCAAGCCATGATGCTGCTGAAAATTTCAACAGATCTTCACCAATCCCGCATCGGAGATGCTAAAAATATGGCACGTTAAAATGTATGTGTTTGTTTGTTTACTCTAGAGTCCACAATTTTTAAAATAATACCAAAATCAGTTTATAAGCTCATATATATATATATATATATATAAAATACACAAAGCAAATTTTTAGTTCAACAATTCAGGGTCAGACATTAGGAATTCACAAGTCTTGCCACGGTACCAATGTGATTTTCTTTTGGGGAATCTGCTAAGAATTGCAGTCATCATTATTTAAAAGTAATAAATATATAATTATTAGTTTCAGAAGATTTTTGTCCTAATGATAAAAAGAACAAAACCTGAAGCATATTCAATGCACAACCAAACCATGATTTGCTAAATTCAGCTGAACTGAAATATCTTATCTAGTAGTCTAGTAGATTGACAAAGCAAAATTGAACATAGGAAATCTTTTTTATTTAAAAACTCATTGATTCCCAAACATTTTCTTTACAATGAAATTATATTTCTAAGAATTACAGAAATGAGCAAATAGAAATGGATATGAAGCATAGTTTTGAAACAGAACTCATCATTACACTTCTAACTTCTCTAATAGATTGCCTAGGTAATTTTTTTTTTGTTTACTACTTTCTGCTTATAAAACATCTTGTAATTTGATGGCAAAATAATAAGCATATACACAAGAAAAAAATCAGTAAATAAAATGTCACTTNTTATAAAATTTTAATAAAAAATGCTTAAGGAAAAAATTTACAAATGTGTAATTAAAATGATAGATTAATGAATTTTTATGTCCAATAATATATTAGATTAAACAAGATCAGGATGTCAGACTTTTTAATACTAAAAGGAATATTTAACAGTACTCTACAAAATTGTACAATTTGGAGTAGTATTTACCTTAAAAGTTAATTTATATTTTATGACTTACAAGCAACAATTAGTTGTATTTCTTAATGAATTATGTCATATAACTTGTAAATGAAGTATAAAAGAATAAGTTGGTTATTCAGAGAAAGTAAACAAATAATAGAGGATTACCTGAAATGTGAACAGCGAGTAAAGAATGTTTAAATATTTATTTAAAAAGAATGTAGGCTTAATATTTAGTTTAGAGCAATGAAACTGAACCTAGATTATTTTATTCGTAAAATATATGTTCTAAAAGTATAGGTTTTTAAAAGACATGGAAAAGACAAATAAATAAAAGTAGATAATATGCCCTCTTTCCCTCAGAAAGTGTTGTCGGTTTTACTATATAAATTTTCTATTTTATGATCTCGAGTTATAAATATTTGGTTTAAAAAAACTAATGTGTACTTAAGATTTTTACACAATACCAGGTATGCAAGTTTAAAATGTCGTTTATTTCTTAAAATATATACACAGTAATTTTAAAAAAAGTATAATATATTTTATTCAAAGTACTGGCCCTCGCTTTCTACACATTTTGTCCATCTCTCGGGCAATATATGGATACCATTCCAAAAGAATGCTTCATCTTTATTTGAAATCCATTCATCGAGCCATTTTCGTACGTTTTCGAAATTGTTGAAGTGTTGCTCCGCCAATGAGTGTCCCATCGATGAGAAGAGGTGATAATCAGAAGGCGCCA
>KZ809312.1:54098-68690 GCA_000696205.2 Oncopeltus fasciatus | reverse complement strand
ATATATATATGTATGTACAATACAATACACATGACAATAAGTAAGCTAAAATTGCAATGAACTATAATGCTTGATAATTCGATTTTCAGTTACGTTGTACTAAAACCAAGATTAAAATTGAGAGCTTTTGGCCGTAGAGAATAGTAGAGAATTTTTTTTTGGAATTTGGTCATGGATGATCCAAAAAATACAATTTAAAAAAAATGTGTATGTATTATTTTTCTTCTTTGTGTTGTACAGTGAACATTTTCATTTCTTCTTCTTTCGAGGGTACTTTAATAAAAGTCTTTACAACATCTTTAATAAGTAAGGATACCTCATTTACATTATTTTCTTTCAATATAAATAGTGGCATAATTTCATTCTGTAAACACTTATAAAAAAAGTAAGTGCTGGAAGCTTGTGTTCTTATAATAAAGTTCTCTTTCATTTTTCTTTTTCCAATATTTTCCGCACAACCTTTCCAGATTTCATTACTTTCACTTTCTAAATTAAATTTAATAGTGTTCTCCATCTATTTTCAGCCACTGTTTAAACCATAATTTTCTGTTTTCATTATTTTGGTTAGTACTAGTTTTGGTAGTCGATAGTCTATGGTTGGTTAGATATAATAATTTACAGACATATTGAAAATGTAGACTAAGCGTTTCTTAATATATTGGGTATACCCGTTTTTAGGTAAGCCATATAATCTGGTGTACTAGTAGGTAAAAAACAAAATATTTTCTTAATAAAGAATTTTTGTAGATTTCTACTCCTTCATACTTTTGAAAACCACAACCTGGGCAGCATAACAAATTGTACTTCTCATAACCGCTTGTGTCAAAGCTTTTGTTTAGAAACAAAGTTTTCCACATTAAATGAATGCTAAGCTTCCCTTTTTTACATTTTTTTCTAAGATGAGAGGCCATTGTTAATTTTGAAGTCAATGGTATTTATATTTGTTTACCACTTCTATTTCATTTCCAGCTAAATTTCACCTTTCTGTTTTTTTTCTCCTCCCTCCATCCTTAAAATTATAACTTTCTAAATTAACCATAAGATTCCAGTCCTGATTGTACTTTTCCAAGTCCCATATCATTTGTAGTGCTTGCAAAGTATCAGCTAGCAGTACAATTTCGTTCACATACTGAAGGATCTTTACTCTTATTTCATTTATTGAAATGCCACCATTTAAAAATTATGATATATCATCAATATACAATGCAAATCAGTCTGAACTTAGTTTGCAGTCGTGTCCAAATCTTATACTTGACTTGAATGGTTTTGACTTTATATTTCCACTCTTAACTAAATGATTTTATGACTTTTAATAATTTTGTTAAAACTCCAAGTGAGGCTAACTTAAACATAAGGGCATTTCTATCAATACTGTTAAACGTACGTTTAAAACCCACAAAAAAGCAATAAACAGGTTCATTGATTGAACTTTGTTCGCTAATTTTAAATGTATTATATTTGTTAGATTGAAAATGTGGTCAGCAGTAGAATATGATTTTCTGAATCCTGCTTGCCATTCATACTGAATGTTATTTTCATTAAACCAGTTTTGTAGTCTTGCTTTGATAACTACTTTAAATACTTCCACTACAGAATCTATTAGTGATTTTTATCTGAAACTGCTCGGTGCTTCAGGGGAATTTCTTGACAACGGGTATCAACAATGATCTACAAAAATACCTGGTACATCCCCAGTGCCCATATTCTATTAAATATTTTAGTTATAACATCTATAAAAATTTGTGGAGCATTTGATATTAATTCATGGGGGATTTTGTCCCATCCTGGTGATTTTCTATTGATACCATAGAAGTTTTTTGCCATTCTCCTTACCTCAGCAGTTAATAATTCTAAATCTAGATACTCATTAAGTGTAAAGGGTTCCATGAAGCCCTCATATCTTCTTACAGAATATGAGGCCAATGTTGGATTTAAAGTTTTATTAAAGTATTCAGCTAACTCTTCCAAATTGTTTCTTTTATTATTAATGAATGATTTTATTTCACATTTCTTTTGCATCTTTTGAGATACATAATTTATCGCATATGCTTTAATTATTCTACAAATGTAATTTTGTACACATTTTGATTTTTTAAATATTTCAGTTAAATCAAACTCAAATCTGTTTTACGGTAAAGTTTTAAGGGCCTAAAACAATTTCTGTGTTTAAGGCACTCCCATTTAAACCATGATTGTTTTGATTTTAGATTTTTATTACTATTTATCATCTTAGCTGACAGATGGTTTATTATATTTTCTGTATTTGGTCATCAAATCATGAGAGAATGCAATTTTTTCTGTTTTATTTTTAAATTCTTTGTTCCATACTGTATGATCTGATAATTTAGAATCTTATCTGTCTTCTTCATTACTTATGCAATTAAGATTAAAAGCTAATGGGAGATGATCTGAAAACGCATTAAAGTTGAGCACTGAAAAGTTGCTAACTCTAGTTAAAATATCTTTTTATATATCAATAACATAGCTACCCTGTTTACCAATAATGCAAATTTTCCGTTTTTATCTCCAGGGAGAAATTCATTTAGAATAACAAGACTGAAATCTTCAAAAAGTTCCAACATTACCTATACATGTTTGTCTAGTTTTGTATCTTTTGATTTTCTGTTCATCAAATAGTGGTAGCAACTAATTGTTTTTAGTCATATATATTTGCTTTTCTACAATGTGTGCATTCATTTCCCCAATTACAATGCAGTTTAGGCTCTGTAGGATTTCCCGTAATTCAGCAAAATCATCTTCCCATTTGTTATTGTTTAGATATACTAAAACTGTAAGCTATTGCGGTTGTTCAGTTTGTGAATATATCTAAAATTACTTATTTGAACAAAGTCAAAATTTTTAAAAAGAGGATGCAAAAATCTTGCACTAGCTAACACCATCGAATGCTTGACCAAACTTATTTATTTTACTGGCAGGGGACAATTTAATCCTGAAAATATTTTTCAAATTGGTCTTGATTATTTTCCTCTACATGAGTTTCAAGGAAAAAAACTATATCATATTCATTTCTTTAATTTTCATGAAATTAGAACAATTTGTAGAACTTTTTAAGCCTGCAATATTATAAGAAACTATTTTAATAACTATGTTACCACAATTTTCATGTTCTCACTTGTTCTGACAGACGGATTCACCTAATTTTTCAGGTTTATTACTAATATGAATAAGTTGTTTAACTTCGCTATCAACACTTCTATTACTACAAATAATACCTTCCTGGCTTTAAAAAAATTTCTCTCCTCCCACAATAAGGCTAACATCTGTCTCTCTAATCATTGGGTTTTTATATTCTTCTAATTTTTAAAAGCACAGCTCTCTTCTTTTGGGTTGCTGGACAATAATCTTTGTTAATTGAGAATCCTGTCCCTTAAACAATTTAGTTTGCTTCAATTTTTTTTTTTTTTTTTTTTTACATCTGATACTTTTTGTAATTTGGCTAGTATTGGTTTCTTCTTTCATCTATTTTTTTTTTTTTCAATATCTGACTACCAAATTGTTGTACCAGAAGCTTGCAGTCTTCAGTTTCCCCTCTTAAGTGAATTTTTCTGAATTTCTCTTCAGTATGCCTCTGAAGAGAATTTTTTTCCCTTGAAATGATTTTTAATATTGTGATCTGTTCTTTCAATTTGCTGATTTTAGCTTACAAAGAGACAACTTTGCTCTATAGCTGATCAATTTCTTGACTATAAAATTTTATTTGTTCATCAAGCTTGACTCTCATTTTCCTTTGTTGGAATATCTTTGAGTTTTTGTTCATATCACTGTTTATACTCTTCTAAAATTTCTCTCATGCAATCCATTTTTTCCATGGATTCTGTTATTTTAGAAGTATATGTTTTATTAGTTCGGATTTCTGGTGAACTTCTGTTTCTTTTTAATGTATTTTTAAGTGTTTTGTGACATAGAGCGTATTATTTAATTACAAAATGTTTTCTAAATATTATGCCCACCCTAAGTTTCCACAAAATATGATGAGATGTAATCAGTGAGGATGATTAAGTTATTTCCTTTATTCGTTCTCTGATCACAGGTTTTTCTTATTTGAGACATTTATTGAGGAATATGGTGTTTAAATCTTACAAAATCTTTTCTAAGATTTCTATCTCAATGGATCTCTGCAAAAAGGCCAGAAAATTTGTTAAGGCCAAAGAGGGTGTTTAAGGATTAAAAAAACAAATGATCTGAATAAGAATATCTCATTTTATAGACTTTATTGCACATAAAACTTATAGAGAAATACATTTGTTCATCTTATACCCACATACTTAAATTTTAGTAATTTGAATGAATGCTTTGATGCTTTATGTTATTAAAATAGAGTTTTTTTTTTTTTACAGTATATATTATTATTAGATGTTTTTTGTTAGGGTTCAGTCAAGGTAGATCCAAAAAAATACAAATTTCAAAAATTTCCTTTTTAAAAATTATCTGCTAACATTTCGGCTTACATAGTAAGCCATCTTCAAAGCAAGAAGGGACATCGTGTCACCAAGATCCCATTTTTATGACTGAAGCTATCCAAGTATCAGCCATAAAAATAGGATCTTAGTGACATGATATCCCCTCTCACCTTCATGATAACCCTGAAGATGGCTTACAATGTTAGCCGAAACCCTGGCAGATAATTTAAAAAATACACATTTTTTTAAAATTTGTATTTTTTTTTAATCTACCTTGACCGAACCTCCCAAAAAANGAGATGGCCTTACAACTTAATATTTCTCCAACCACAGCTTGAAATTATCTCCATCAACTGGGAAAAGTGAAAAAACTGAATAAATGGATTCCTCAAAGACATACAGAAGCCAATAAGGTAAACAAGCCACTTATCAACTGCATCTTCATGAGGAAGGATTGGTCTGGGGTTCGATCTTAGGTTTTTTAAGGAATAAAAACTAATTTGTAAACAAAAATTTTTTTTATTATTGTGTGTTCACTTCACTCTTTCTTCCTCCTATTCTTATTTATTATATATATCGCAGCCACAAGTGTTTTGCTATCTGTATAGTCTTTACTTAATCTAAATTTTTAATTTAAGAAATATTTATTACTATTTTTTCAAGGACAGCAAGAAAATAAAACAATGCAAAAAATAATCCAATAACTTAATATTTTTATTCAAGAGCTCCATTACTTTTAGTCAAGAGACTAGTCAGTAAGTGATAAGACTCGGAGATGGATTACATTCATAAAGTAGTACATTCATAAAGTAAAAGTTATCATGGAGGTGCCTAATTCTCTTTATGTCTAATAATATTCTAAGGTAGTTTAAATGATCTTTATCTGGAAATAAATATTTTTAAACAAATAATTCTTTGTGATATTTGTAAGCAGTACAATTGAATAGTACAAGCGTTAGATAATTATTTTCAGCTGCATTGCACATTTGACCATGTCAAAGGCCATTTAAATGAGTGAAATTCACCTTTAGGAAAAGTTGCACAGTTACCCCAAAGTCTTAGCTTTAGCTGACTTACTAGCTTAATTTTGCATATACTTGTTTTTAGTATGGCTCTGGATCTGCGCATAGGTAGTTACATTCTGTTCTGTAGTGTACATTGAAGGTTGAATTACAGACTCGTTCCATATCTTGTCCAACTGATAAATTTCCATGTTATTCTGAAATCACTTATTTTAGGGCAATTAAAATTTATGGATTATTTTCTTTTATGAATTGATCTTAATCTATTTTCTCTATAGTACTTTGTAGATGTGTTACCCAGGAGTTAATACTTGAATTATCATTGATAGCCAAAAGTTTCTGAAGATAGAGCTTTGGAAGTCTATTGGTCTTGCATAGATGTAAAATATAGTATAACCAGTTATAAATATTTTATTTTGGTTGTGGTTTTTTATCCCATGAAAATTATAAACAATTCATGAGAGGGAACAGAATAAAAAAAATCTATCTGTCCTCGCCAGGAATCGAACCTGGATCTCCTGCTATCCGGGCCTGGTATGCTGACCGTTACACCACAAGGACCAGCTAGATATCTCACTCAATTCCCTCTTCACTAGCGAGAGCCTAACTTACGAGAAAGACGAGAACTTCGTCTTAAACTCGAAGTAGCTTAAAATATTTAAAAATTAAAATTTAATAAAGTAAATGACGAGAGCCGACAAAATGTATGACAATGTCAGCTACTTCGAGTTTAAGACGAAGTTCTCGTCTTTCTCGTAAGTTAGGCTCTCGCTAGTGAAGAGGGAATTGAGTGAGATATCTAGCTGGTCCTTGTGGTGTAACGGTCAGCATACCAGGCCCGGATAGCAGGAGATCCAGGTTCGATTCCTGTCGAGGACGGATAGATTTTTTTATTCTGTTCCCTCTCATGAATTGTTTATAACCAGTTATATTTTGAAAATGTTATAAGGTTATGAATCCTGTCCAGGGACTTGACTGTTTATAGCTGATTTTATTACATTTTTTAACTCTTCCATTAAATAAGAGATCCAGAAAAGGATGAGTTATAGAGTATAATTAAATATTTAGTCTTTATCTTGTATTGATAAGTTAAAATAAGTAAAAATCCCTTATGTTTCGAAAATAGACTAGTTAAGTTGACATGGTTCGAGGTTGGTTGATCTTCGAGTATGAAATTGGAGAAATTAGTGAGGGTTTTGGCCACGATCAGAAAAATAAAACATTCCAAAATTATAGGTTAATTATTTTATTATTGACGTTTCAACTTAAATTGTAAGTCAACAGGATTGTATTAGTGATGTCTGGAGAGATCTCCGAGGTAGGTTTGTGGTCTAATCTCAGAGTGCAGAACTTAACTATGAGACAACCAGTAAAAAATTGTCACCATCACTAACCATAAACCTTCCTCGGAGATCTCTCCAGCACTATCCAGTTACTTATTCCTACATCATTCTTGAGTATTGGTTTTGATAGGAGACTACATTGGGCCAACCATATAAATAACATCAGAACAAAAAGTATTCAGTCCATAAATATCTTTAAAAACTTGTACAATACATCAAGGGGAGTGGATAGAACTGCTATCTTGCTCTTCTAACGATCTTTAATAATATCTATAATAGATTTTGGCTGTGCTTTTTCTCTGCCAGTGACAAGAACATGCTCTACTCCGTGCAACATAGTATCCTATGAATCGCCACAGGTGCATTCAGATCGAGCCAAATAGACTTAAAATTGAAGCCCGAGAAATGCCTCTTGAGATCAGGAGAATACTATTGTTTCTTAGATATTATGTCAGAGTATTTTCCAAACAATTACGTACTAACTCCTTTCCTCATTCTCTTCCCACACATACACAACAAAAATCCTCATTCTTCAGTAGAGTCAGTTATATATTTTTCCAACTTAACCTCCCCACTCCACTGCTTTTTCATGATTCAATAATAGAACCTTGGATGCTTGTTAGTCACCGAATTAACTTAACACTCACCATATATCGGAAACACGAAGCTTCTCCTATAGTATTCTTAAGAATGCTTTATAACGTTCTACAAAACATGCAATCCTGTACAGTTCTATAGACTGATGGCTTCCAAATAGCTGATAAAACTGGAGTAGCAATTGTGAGCAGCACATAACTTTACCGATTTACAATTCATACAATGACCAGTGTATACACCGCAGAATTAAAGCAATATATAGTATTACCACAACAACACAATCTAATAATCTGTATTGACTCGTTATCGTCCATTCTCAGTTTTAAAAACTTATTCAGCATATCTACAGCATTAATAATTTATACCGAAAATGAACTATGGGCACCTAGCCATTGTGAAGTAAGTGGAAATGAACAAGCGGACATTGAAGCTAATGTAGCAACGCGGAATGGCAATATCTGGAATTCCATATCACCACTAGCCATCTATAAAGAAAACAATTATAAATAAGTGGAATTAAAGTGGGGCATTGTTACAGGAAAGAAAATTCTTGCTATCCAGACAGTGAATCAATGGAGTTTCTATGTCAGGAACCATAGTCGTAAAGAAGTCATCCTGACTCAACTGAGAATAGGACATACCTGATTGACCCATTGTCACCTAATGGAGAAGAAACCTCCTCCAGTTTGCGTAAATTGCCAGGTACTTTTTTTTTATTTTTAACGCATCTTAACTGAATGCGTTAAGTACGATAATAAGAGACAATGCCCCACCACCCCTTCGGCATCTAGGCCGAGCTAGCCATCTAGATGGCTGCCAGTTTGGTCTGGAGTATATGGTGTGTTTGGTGTTGCCAGGCTAACCACACTCATCAGACCAACTTGAGAATGGCCAAGAATGTACCTGCCAAGATCCACCCCGAACGATGCTGACAGTCCCCACACGAACTTAAACCTCTCTCCTATAACAAAATCATTTGGATTTGCTGAAAAGAGCAATCGCATTGAAAAGAGATAAATCTCTAACCAACATTTAAGATATTATTTAAGACAGTGGGGTCGTCTGTTAAGGATAACAACCCTTAGAAAATATACCTTTTACCCACCATGACAAATAAGGTGAACAATAATGTCATGGACAATAAGAATTTAGATATAGACCCTTCACCCCAGGCCGGTTGGTCATTTTAGTCAGTAGACTCCAGTGTCGGTCATGCGCTAGTGTTAGAAGGCTGTCTTAGCCTTAGGTAAATAATCTAGAAGGTTATTTTCACTACCAATGAATATAGAACTATCAAACCTTCTATTATCCGTCTTCATTGGTTTCTGCAAACCATCCTCCGTTGGCGAGCGCTTTCGGACATTGTCCATCTTCTTGGCCGAATACATGTGTTCACTGTAACTGTCTGTATTCAACTCCACTGTCTGTATTCAGTCACTGTCTTAGCCTTAGTTAGTTATAGTAAGCTTAGCAGTAATTTCTTTCCTGTAATTTATTTTATTTTCTGGAAATATAATTTTTTTTCCGCCAAACTTACAACAAGAAAATTAACTGGCATCCGAACAACAGGAAACTGTAAAAGAATTTTCACGACTGCAGCAGCCCCTACTAGAAGCATTCTCAGGAGGTATAGAAGATATAAATCTACTGGAGCTTACTTCACTTATTGCAAAGCTGCCTGATCGTTTGAGTCAACTCTTCGCCCAGTCTTCGAAACTCAAACAATCTCTTGTGATCCAAGGTGAATTTTTTGGTAAAACTTGATTTCTTTCATGTCTTATTTATATTTACAAAATTTCCTTAGTATCATTTTATCTTATAATTTTATTCCTAATCTTTAGGATTAGTTAAAGTTATTTTAAAATGACCAAAAAGCAGAAAAACCCTACCAAATTTTTGAAAAATTTTATTATACTAGTGAAGTGTGCTACTCGTACAACCTTTGTAAAGAAGATTTTTTTTAAAAATAAAATTCTATTAGTGATTGCATTCTACACATTTTGTGCTACATGTAATGTTCTGGTTAATTGTAATAATAATAAATACAAAATACTACATAAAATTAAAAAGATATACATAAAAAAACAAAAAAAAAAACTGTAATACATAAATATTTAAATTAGCGTTTGGTTACTTCGGTTGATGGAGAAGCTGTCCAATGACAGTACTCCTAAATATTAACAGTTGTTTTTTTGTTTCTTTCATATTATTTTATGAAGTGTTCGCATTGAGGAGGTGACGCGGCCATTTCCTATGCATAGTAAATACTGGACAGAGTTTGGGCTAAATGATTGAAATGCATGAGAAGGTCAATGGAATTTATTAAAACGGGTTCTGATGACGTCTTTAACAAAAGGGATTTTAAGGTCATTGTGGTGTAAAGAGTTGGAGACGTAAAAGGGTCCATCAGCTATGATTCTGAGGTTTTTGAATTGGAAGGACTGTATTCTTTGGAAGCAGTTTGGTTTAGCAGTTCCTTACAGTTCGACTCAGTACGTCCAGACAGTTAAAGTTGACTTGCGGTTTAATATCTAGTAAAGTTGTCCAATTCCTTTTTAGTTCCTGTCTTTTGATTTTGTATGGTGTTCCATGTTAGTCAGGAGTCAAGATGAAAGCCCGAAGCACCAGGAAGTTGGGATAGGGATATCATTAAAGTAAATTCTGCCAGGTTATTTCTTGCTTAGTGTGAACGTAACATGACAGCATTTGCCTTTGTTGACCTTAATGGGCCAGCGCTGGCACCATCGCTATATGTCCATGAGATACCGTTTGAGATTTTTCTTGGCAATAAGTGAGTCGGCATCGTAAAAAAGAATTACTTGGTCATCCCCAAAGGTCGCAAGGAGTGTGTTAGGATGATAGGGGATATCAGCAGTGTACAGGATGTAAAGGGTGGGCCCGAGCACACTACCATGTAAAATTTTCGCCTCTACTTGGTAATATTCGTAGTAATCTAATACTTGTTGGACCCTGAAGAATCGATCGGTTGGTTTGAGCGAAGGATAAGGTAAAGGGTGCTTGGGAGGATGGATTTTAGTTTGAACAATAGTCGATGATGCCAGACCCTGTCAAATGCTTGCGACACATCGAGGAAGGCACCAACTCAGTACTGCTTGTTCTCGAAAGAGGAAGATATGCAATCTACAACACGAAACACCAGTTGGACTGTGGAGTGTTTGGCTCAAAAACCAAACTGGAATTATGGAAGTATTTAGTGAGCGTCCAGGATTGGTATTAGCCTTTTAAGAATAATCTTCTCAAATACCTTTGAAAAGAGGGGAAGCAAGTTTATTGGGTGATAAGAAGAAGAATTACTTGGGGGTTTACCAGACTTTGGGAAGAGGATTACAGTGGATAACATCCACAGGAGAGGAAAAGGAATGGTTCGGAGAATGGTGTTGTATGTGAGGAAAGTTACAGCCTTTTTGGGTAACTGTGTAAGTGGTTTAGGGTTTGGGCTGAAATAAGGTCATACACGGGAGACTTGCGTTTAGTCACCTCAGAGTGGGTGACAGCTTTAGGAAGTGGAGAAAGAAGAAGAGGGCAATCTAGGAATTCTCTACCTCCGTGTTCTAAGAATGGTTTTCTGGGTCAGGGTGAGGTGTGAAGGTATTCTGAAGATGACGGCCAAAGACCTCAGCTATGTCTGCATCGGACACTGCCCAGTGCCATCATCGCGGCGGAGAGTAGAGGTGGAGGAGAGATATTTGAGGATTTTTCTGGTGGCAGTCCAGAGGGATCTGTCTTCAATCCATGTCACTAAACGGGCCAGTTTGTTATATTCTTGATGATCGGATGGGTGTCGTTCTCAGCCATGTGGTTCCGTTCTGGCTGGGCTTTTGGATAGTATAAGAGTCTGTATATGGATGGGAAGAGGTAAAGAAAATTATGCCCATATTCTTTAAAATGACGGTTCCCCTGATGACCTAATTTATTTTATTCAAGCTGCAAAGCAGGTATTTGATTATGTTTGTGACTCAAAAAATTTAGAACCAGATACAAATCATACTAAATTGCTCTGCAAATTAACTTCCAGATTTACTGGTAATGCTCGTTGGTCTATTAACCAATTCCACGGTTCCTTCTTAGTTAGATTATTCATTAACATCATTCAAAGATTCTTGGACTAGTTAATAACTAAAGATCAAGCTAAAAAACACTAAGATGAGACAAACTTAGGAATTATAATGAAATATCAGGAAAAATAAATAGCTCACTATATTATTTCTTATTTGCATCCATAGCTTTGTGACTTTTTATTCACCTAACTTTACCAAATTTAGAAGCGCTGAAAAACGCTTTACATAACGACTGTACTTTTATTTTGGACAGAATTATAAATAAAAAATGATTTACTCAATCAGAATACAAAACGCCACAGCAGCAAAATACACACAGATTTATGAGACATAATTCGTTAACTAAAATATGAAAATGTCACCAAGTATAATAATAAACATCAGGTAAAATGAATGTTGTCACGAATCCCGACTTTATTTAGGATAACCAAATTGAAAAAAATAAAAAATAAAGTTCATCCAGACAGAATTAAGCGTCCTTCAAAAATTTATAAAAATAAATCTAAAGTCGAAGCTGCCACTGAAATATTAAATGAAACCAATTGTTTTCCAAATGACGCCTCAGCAGGACCTCAGTTTGACTCAGACTATCCTCAATGGACCTCAATGACCACTAGTTCCAGAATACTCACTATACATGTTGGTAAATCGTACTTTATGGAAATATTGTACACACTAAATCAGAGAATAGACATTAGCCAGCTGCGCGACTAACTTACCAGAACTAGGTCAATACTAAGAAATTACGAAAACAATACTTTAGTTAAGACAACACAATCTAGTTTACACCAAACTGTCACACTTATCTTTCACCCAAAGAATGTAAAATGAGGTTCAGTGAATGTACTAGAAAAGGCTTATCGTACAAAATAGGAACGATGGACTCAGACGGCGAAGTCCACTACCATCTAGAGAGTAAAAGTTATCATTTAGGGAATAATACAGGCTATATATACATACACTGCCGGAAAAAATTAAAGGATCACTTCAATATTTTGAAATTACTGAACTGTATAGGGTATTTTTGAAAATATTATTTTTTCTTTGCAAGTCACACTTTATTTATTTTAAGGGTAATAAAAAATAAAAAAATATTTTCTAGAAATTTTTAATAGGAAAACAAATCAAAAAATAAAAATGTCCTACAGTCTCAAAATGAAAAAGTAACTCTTTGAAATGAAATGAAATAAAACTGAATAAAAAGGAAGAATTCGAGGAAAACGGTCAATAATTGGTATTCCCACCTCTAGCTCTGATAATTGCTTCCGTTCTCCTGCCCATTCCAGTGACCAGGGCTCTTACATGTTGTTCTGGGATGTTGTTCCACTCTTCCACTAACATTTCCCTTAAATCTGCCAAATTTTGTGGGTCTCGGGCGCGGACACGTCTTCCAAGCATGTCCCATACATGCTCTATTGGGTTCATATCTGGACTTCTGGGTGGCCAAATTATAACGTCAATTTCTTCTTGTCTGAGGATATTTTGCACTGATTGAGCAACGTGAGGTCGGGCATTATCGTGCATAAAAATAAAGTTACCTGCGATATTTCTGGCGAAAGGTATTACATGTGGCTCAAGTACCTCCCTAATGTACCTGTCAGCAGTTATAGAGCCACGGTTCACAAGAACCAACTCTGTACGGGAGTTTAAATTTATGCCCCCCCACACCATCACTGACCCACCACCAAACGCAACCCTTGGAGAAAAAGTGCATGGAGCATACCTCTCTCCCCGCCTTCGCCATACCTTTTCCCGTCCATCTGGAGATCGGAGACAGAATCTTGACTCATCGCTGAATAATACGAGGCTCCAATCTTCCTGAGTCCAGTTTAGGTGCTCCCGAGCAAACCTCAAGCGCTCAACCCGGTGTTCCCAGGCGAGAAGAGGTCCAGTAGCTGAAGGATGGGAGGTCAATCAATAATCGTTGAGTCGTCTTCTCACGGTTCACTCTGAAATTTGCACATTCCTGAACCTCTGGAGGAGACCACGCAGACTGTTTCCAGTTGATCGGCGATCCCGAAGAGCATGCAGTTGCAAAAATCTCTCGTCACGGTGGGAAGTTGACCTCAGACGGCCTTGTCCGACTCTTCTTGTATGCCATCCAGTTCGATGGTGCCTATTAAGCACCCTGGACACTACGGATTGTGACCGCTGGAGCTGTTGCGCAATCTGCCTTTGAGAAAACCCTTCTTCACTCAAAGCAACAGCACGAATTGATTCCTCTTCGGTCAATGCTCTTCTGTTGGCCATCACAACGTTCTTACTAAACTCACAAGTAAAAACTAAAGTCTGTTAAATGTTAGAAAATCTTCAATAAGATGAATCTTTGCTAACAACTAACCATTTACTGATAGGAAGAAAGAAAAGAAGTGGATTAACTGTCCCTTTTCTCCATAAACGGGTGGGAATATAAACAGGTACAGGATTAACTGGATAAGATACAACACAAAGTCCAGTCGGGGGCAATGGAGTTTCTATTTTTATCTCTTATGTAATAATAATATTAATATTTGTAAGTGATCCTTGAATTTTGTCCGGCAATATATGTATATATATGATATCCATATGGCTGATATATGCTTTCCCTCTCCCCAATCTACCTTCCTTCTTCTTGTCATCCATTGTTCACCATCAAAGGAGTTAATGACCCCGGTGGTGGTTGGGATATCCCCCCCCCCCAAAATAAGAAAAAAAATACAACGTTCGTTATTAAATAATAATTTAGTTGTGGTATTTAATCCCACGTTAAATTTTATACAAAAAATGCAAGGGAGCCGGGACTCGAACCCGGGTCTCCTGCTTTCGTAGGCGTATAATTATCTAACATAAGTAGTCTATGAAGTAATTACGAAAAACGCATATAAGGGAAACTATTTATGAATGTCAGTTCAAAGGTTCGAACCTTAAACTGTTAAAATATAGATATCTACATTGATATGTAGACTTTCATTATAAAACCGTTGAAAAAATTCATATTTGAGCGAAATCAAATAGGTAGCGGGAGTTTAGAAGAAGATAACAGTTTATAATCATAATATCTTCGTTATACCTAGTGAAACAAAAAAGTTTAATTAGGAAAATTTAAAATAAATGTTATTGAGTAAATCAGGTAGAATTTAATATATATATA
>KZ809312.1:22817-53983 GCA_000696205.2 Oncopeltus fasciatus | reverse complement strand
CTGAAGTATATATATATATATATATATATATATATATATGTATGAGAGAGGAAAGCATTCAGTCTTCGTGGTTACATTTATAAGTAATAAGTGACTTAAGTAAATATTTTACAGAACGTAAACGTTAGGAAATTAGGAAAGTAAAGTATAGCATGCAGACCATTATTCATATATTTGGTACAACTGCTTTATTTATTTAATAGGGAAAGCCCAGATGCCTGATGCAGTCGGAAGATGGGATAGGAATACCATTAAAGTAAATTCTGCCAGGTTGTTTCTTGCTTGGTGTGAACGTAACATGACAGCATTTGCCTTCGTTGACCTTAATGTGCTAGCGCTGTATATCCATGAGAATCGGAAGAAAGTATTGCTTGGTCATTCGCAAAGGTTGAAAGGAGTGTGTTAGGATGATAGGAGATATCGGCAGTGCACAGGATGTAAAGGATGGGCCCGAGCACACTACCTTGTGTAACTACCTCCTCAATTTTGTAATATTCGGAGTAATCTAATCCTTGTTGGACCCTGAAGAATCGATCGGTTAGGTAGGAGCAAATGATAAGATAAAGGGTGCTGGGGAGGATGGATTTCATTTGAACAATAGTCCGCGATGCCGAACCCTTTCAAATGCTTGCGACACATCGAGGAAGGCACCAACTCAGTATTGCTTGTTCTCGAAAGAGGAAGATATGCAATCCACAATACCTGTTGAATCAGGAACAGGGTTGTTTGGTTCGAAACCTTAGTTAGCCTTATATAAAGAATCTTCTCAAAGACCTTTAAAAAGAGGGGAAGCAAGCTTATTGAACGATGGGAAGAAGGATTACTAGGGGGTTTGCCAAACTCCCTTTGGAAAGAGGATTACAGTAGATTATTTCCAAAGGAGAGGAAAGTGTGTGGTTCGGAGAATGGTGTTGTAGAGGTAGGTGAGGAAAGTTACAGCTTTATTGGGTAAGTGGTTTAGAATTTGGGCTGTAATAAGATCATACCCGGAAGACTTGCGTTTAGGCAAGCGAGAAAGGATATATTTGACCTCGGAGGGGGTGGGGGGAGGTGGAGACATAGGAAGAGGGGAATCAAGGAATTCTTCTATCTCCGTGCTCTTTGAATGGTTTTCTGGGTCAGGGTGAGGAGTGAAAGTTTGCTGAAGATGACGGCCCAAGACACCGTGGTCTGTGGTTGGGTGGGGAGGGGGAGGTAAGAGGCGGGAGGTTCAAAGGGAGAACAGCCTGTTTCAAAAAGGGGACAATAAAAAGGCAAAGGAAAAAAGGAAGGGTATTATTGGGAATAGGTAACTTTGGGACCGGGAAAAATGTTTGACAGGTTTATTGAGAAGGAGTGCTAATCGTTTTTAGAATGTTGAAAATGTTTTTTTTTTTTTTTTTTTTTTTTTTTTTNTTTTTTATTTGCGTGTTAGCCTTCCGTTCAACCACTTAGGGTCATGGAGGAAGGGGCTATCTACAGGTTGCCACCCTATTTTAAACACCCATGGCTCAGGACAACCTTCTATATTATAAATAGAAGGTTGTCCTGAGCCATGGGTGTTGAAAATGTTTGAATAACTGAATAGTGTAATTCAAGAGACAGAATGACCTTTCTCGTCTTCATGATAGGCAGGTGTGGTAAATTACTGTTTTAATGTTATTCAATTATTTTCTTAATAAGTTTCTGTTTTATTAAATTCTCTTACATACCTTTCTACATCCATACTTTTGATATCACATTACTTTATGGTAATTCTGTATTATATTATTGTCAATTATTATTGTATTCTCATGACATTGTATTTCTACAGCCCTGAAGATGGCTTACAATGTAAGCCGAAACGTTGGCAGATAATCTTTAAAAAAATACACTTTTGTTTAATTTGTATTTTTTTGGATCTACCTTGACCGAACCCCAACTAAAATCATCTAGTAATAATATCTACGGTCAAAAACTCTCCATTTTTCATGCAGGTTTCATGCAGTGGAAAATTCGCCGATTCAGTTTGAGATCATAAAGTACATAATTGACTACATTGACTTTAGGAATCAAACTTAGAACTTACCCGAATGAAAATCAAATTTAAAAAGGTTACTTAACTATACACTACAAATGTGAAAAAACACAAACGCAGTCGCTTTAACAGAATAGAAGTACTTAGGAGCTCCGTAATCTAAGCAGATTTCCCACATCTCATTAAAGGTGAACATAAATGAGGAAATTTAATTCACAAGACTCCTCATTCAGATCCCTTAGACCTGTCCGATGCCGCGGAGACTGAGGAGTTCCTGGACATGCCATTACCTATGTCCTTGCCACTCAAGGCAGTAACACTTTCCGAGGTCAAGAATATAATCTCTCATCTGCCTAAAGGTAAATCACCAGGATATGATTTAATCACAGGCCAAATTCTCTGTAATCTTCTCAAGAAGGCAATTGTATTCTTGACCTACATTTATAATTGCATATTCAGAACTACCCACTTCTCTCTCCTCTGGAAATATTCTGATATAATACTATTTCCCAAACCTGAAAAATCACCACATAACCCCTCATCCTATCCTCCTATAAGTCTCCTTCATACACTTTCAAAGGTTATCGAAAAAATACTCTTAAAACGAATTATGCTTTCAATATTCTCCCAAATCATCAATTCGGCTTCAGAAGTAAGCATTCTACTGTCCAGCAAGGGTTTCGCGTCGTAGACTACATTTCCTTTCCCTTGAGCGCAAAGAGTACTGCCCAAGAGGTTTTTGGACGTTTCCCATTACCTTAAGTCTTTGGACGTTATCCTTAAGTCTTACTTATCTAACCGTTTCTTAAGGTTCAGCAAGGATTAGATTACTCCGATTTCTACCAAGTGGAAGCGGGAGTTCCTCAAGGTAGTGTGCTTGGACCTATCCTATTTATCATGTACACTGTTGACAACCCTACACATCCAACTATCCTCTTATCTCTATTTGCGGACGACAAAGCTATCCTATCCTCCCATCCCGATCATAAAACTGCTTCTAAAAACCCACAGGATCACCTAGAAAAATTAAACACTGGTATAGCAAATGGAGAATAAAAATCAATGAAGAAAATGCGTTCAAGTTTACTTCCAACTGCGGAAGAAAGACTTCCCTGAAATTGTGAAATTTAACAATATTCCTTTGCCACATTCAAATTCCGTTCGTTACCTTGGGTTCCATCTTGACTTTCATGGGGAGAACATACTAAAATTAAAAGACAAGAACTCAATCAGCGATATGGACTTCTATACGGACTCATGAATAAGAAGTCCAATCTTACGATAGAGGACAAACTGGCGCTCTACAAAACCTTATTACGACCAATCTGGACTTACGGAGTAGAAATCTGGGGTGCCGCCAAGCCTTCCAACATCCAAAGAATCCAGTCCTTTCAATCCAAAACCCTGAGAATAATTGCAAATGCTTCCTATTATGTATCCAATTCATCCCTTCAACACGATCTTAATATCCCTTTTGTACAAGACTTCATTTCTTCCCGCTTCACCCTTTTCCACAGTAAACTGCCATACCATTCACAAGACAAAGAGTTAAATAAGGTTTATTCACTAAAGTTTGCTCCTGACTGTCTGGGATGAGTATTGGAAGAGCTCACCCAGTGTAATTTAACTCTCACTGTTAACAGTCCTGGCTGGGACAGTTGAATTTTTTATTCTGTTCCCTTGCACTAAAAATTGTTAAAATTTACGTGAGATTATATACCACAAAAAAATCATATTTATTTAATTCTCAAATTTCTTTCTTGTTATTCGGTGTTTTTTTTTGTTACTTAATAAATAATAATGTTATAAAATTACATTGTACTTCAATTTTGTTCTATGTATTTATTTGTAACGTAAATAATAATGAAGATTTAATGATTTTGAATTTTATCCCCACCACCGCCACCACCGTCTTTCCACAAAATTTATTGAATGTTATGACAAGTATGGAATGTCTTTGGTTACCCCTGGATGAGGAAGATTGGTAAATATCAATAAGTGAATTTTTCTTTTTGGCACACATTTTGAGTGCTAATGAGTGACCAACTAAATTCAATATAGGACTTCAACATAAATGACGAACTCTGCTGTAGACTGGCCATGAAGGAAGAATGGGGAAGTGCTCAACCAACGGTGTTATATTTTTGTTAAGCGTTAAACTTATTCTTTGGACACTTTTTTAAAAACTTTGTATATCTCTAAGAAAGGAACACAACAAAAACCATTTTTATTTTTCCAAACATCAAATTCGTAATTTGACATCCTCCGAGGCTCATACCGCCTGGGATCTCTTCAGATAGAGGCGAACTCCAGGTATTCTTCAAGCTCTCTTTCCTTATTTTCTCTCCTTCCTCTACCAAGGTAACCTGCCATCCTCCTCCATGGTCGGGTTTACATTACGCAAACTACTGCCCATAAGTTTCCTCTATTAGGACCTTGATTAAGAGGAGCAGTTCATGGGGAGAACACTGAATATGAGTGTGATACGTAAATAAGTAATACTTCTTTAAGACAAATAATTATGATATGTGTTATATAATTTATAGAGATAAAATGGTTTTTTATTCAATATTTTTGAACGAGTTTTTATATTCTCTTATTTTCATAGAATATGTATTTTTTTAATACAGTTTCATATAATATATTTGGTCTAAATAATATATATTATTTATGTTTAGGTTTGATTTTTTTTTAATATGTAGGGTTGTGCCTCTTTTGGATGATATAAATCATGAGGGAACCATTATTTTCATTTTTAAATGAATTGTATTTAAAGCAATATAAACATTCTATTATAATTTATTTATTTTTTTACTTTTTACCATATATAATTGATAAAAATCAATTATAGACAACCAGTCAGATAATTATTTCAATCAAGAAAGATTGCCAAAGTATATTTTGGCAGAATAGCAATATTTTTGAAATCTATTTGATTTGACTATAAAGCCTTAAAATTATTTCAGCCAATATTCCCGGTTAAAATTAAAGTATACTATCTTAATATAATAGTATAGCAACATAAATATGTTTTTTAATGGGTGGCCCTTGCTTTAAGTTTCTCTGCTGTTTGTAGTTATGTACAAATCTTTACCAAACAAACTCCAAACAGAAGAAAATTTTAAAACTTTTGAGGAATTAATTAAAAAGAAGTCATTTAAAATTAACTTCACGTCATAAAAAGTTTTTTCTAAATAAAATTTTTAAAATAGCAATATAAGTTACATAATATATTTATATAAATATGTGATGTTTTTTCGGATATTTTGATGTTATATTATGTTATAAAATTGTGTGATATTTGCGTCGTATATTATGATGTTACTCTAAGATGATTTTAGTTGGGGTTCGGTCAAGGTAGATCCAAAAAAACAAAAATTTGAAAAATGTATTTTTTAATAAAGGATTATCTGCCAACGTTTCGGCTTACATTGCAAGCCATCTTCAGGGCTGTAGAAATACAATGTCATGAGAATACAATAATAATTGAAATTAGTATAATAGAGAATTGCAATAATATAATGTGATATCAAGAGTATGAATGTAGAAAGCTATGTAAGAAAATTTAAAAGTTTATGAAAAACAATTTGCAAATAATCAATTTGTAAAAAAACAAACATGCAAACAAACAGCTTATTGACAAGAAAAATTTGAAATATCATTAAAGCAATAATTAGCCACACCTACCTATCATGAAGATGAGAGAGGACGTCTCGTCCCTAAGTTCACATTTCCATGACTAAAAATATTAATTTTACTTTTACACAAAGTGAGAGGTAAAAGGAGTGGGGGGAGCAGGTACAAAGCGGAAGGTGCAAATGGAAAGCGGCCTGTTGCAAGAGAGGGCAATAAAAAGGACAAAGGAAAAAAGGAAGGGTATTATTGGGACTAAGTGACTTTGGAACAGGGAAATATGTTTGACAGGTTTATTGAGAAGGAGGGCTGATGGTTTTTAGAATGTTGAAAATGTTAGAATAAGTTGAGGAAATTTGTTCTATGTCCGTTCTATCGTTAACTGGATAGTGTTGTAAGTTGATGTGAACGGTTTCAGACAAAAGACGTTTGTGTTGATAGGGTTTAGTGGAAAGAATGGTTAAGCTCTCGAAGTCAAATGTGTGTTCTTTATGAAAAACATGTTTAGTGAAGGCAGTTTTTATTAGGGATAGGGTTTATGAGGATGGTGTAAATAGATTTTAACTTGTTATTGGTGGAGAAAGAAAGCTTGAAGCTAGGAAAAGTTTTTCTGAGAGATATCTTAATATTTTCAGACAGTTTTGGAATATAAGGAAGAGAACGGAAAACGTGGTTGTTATTTTGGGGGAGGGGGATAGTTGGAGAAGTGGAAATAAAAAATTCCTTAACAAGTTTTTTAAAGGTGTGAGTAGGAAAACCATTGGACAGGAGGATGTCAGTAACACGTTTAATATGTTTTCTGTGAAAAATCTTGTCAGAGAGCGTTAGTGATCTGTAGATGAGGTTTTTGGCCACATTAATTTTTTGATGATGAGGGTGGGATGAGTTAAAATGGAGGAGACGACCTGAGTATGTGTGCTTGGTATACCAGTCAGTGGAGATGGAGCCATTGGTGTTCTGGATGATAAGGGTGTCAAGAGAGGGAAGTTGATAATCCGATTCAATTTCTATGGTAAATTTCAGACGAGGGTGGTATGAATTAAATGCAGTAAGGATCTGGGGGATTTTTTTCGGGCTTGAGGATGAGAAAAAGGTCGTCGACATATTTTTTATGGAAGAAAATGTCGTTGTGTAACGGGGGAAGGATAGAGTCGAGGAGGTCGTTAAGGGTGATGTTTGAAATATCGGGAGCAAGGTTATATATTTCAAACATCACCCTTAACGACCTCCTCGACTCTATCCTTCCCCCGTTACACAACGACAACGCCAAGGTTCTTACATTGGACAAACAAAAAACCCTATTTCCCGCAGAATAAATAACCATAAAAATGACATAAAGAATAAACTAAAAAAACTGCCCTCACTAAACATGATTATCATGAAGAACACACATTTGACTTCGAGAGCTTAACCATTCTTTCCACTGAACCCTATGCACACAAACGCCTTTTGTCTGAAACCGTTCACATCAACTTACAACACTATCCAGTTAACGACAGAACGGACATAGAACAAATTTCCTCAACTTATTCTAACATTTTCAACATTCTAAAAACCATCAGCCCTCCTTCTCAATAAACCTGTCAAACATTTTTCCCAGTTACAAAGTCACTTATTCCCAATAATACCCTTCCTTTTTCCTTTGTCCTTTTTATCGCCCTCTCTTGCAACAGGCCGCTTTCCATTTGCACCTTCCGCTTTGTACCTGCTCCCCCCACTCCTTTTACCTCTCACTTTGTGTAAAAGTAAAATTAATATTTTTAGTCATGGAAATGTGAACTTAGGGACGAGACGTCCTCTCTCATCTTCATGATAGGTAGGTGTGGCTAATTATTGCTTTAATGATATTTCAAATTTTTCTTGTCAATAAGCTGTTTGTTTGCATGTTTGTTTTTTTACAAATTGATTATTTGCAAATTGTTTTTCATAAACTTTTAAATTTTCTTACATAGCTTTCTACATTCATACTCTTGATATCACATTATATTATTGCAATTCTCTATTATACTAATTTCAATTATTATTGTATTCTCATGACATTGTATTTCTACAGCCCTGAAGATGGCTTGCAATGTGAGCCGAAACGTTGGCAGATAATCCTTTATTAAAAAATACATTTTTCAAATTTTTGTTTTTTTGGATCTACCTTGACCGAACCCCAACTAAAATCATCTTAGAATAATATCTACGGTCAACAAACTCTCCTTTTGAATATTATGATGTTACGTTACATAAGAGATATTATTTTGTTATGTGTATCGGTGTTATTATATAGGTTTTACACTTTTGATGAAGTAGTAATGTATTACTGGTGAGTAATTTATTACTTTAATTAAACGACACATCTATATTTTAATGAATATTTAGATTTATGGAAATGAATATTTCATTTAAGAAAAATTTGAGGTAAATTAAAAAGTCTTTCAAAAGAGGTTTACTGTCACATCCTTGTTCCAATTCAATAATTTTTTGAAGAGGTTATGAAAAGGCCTCTTCGTTGAGGAAATTTCAAGAATACAATAATGTTGATACTAAATGCGATAAATAGCTTTAAAAAAATTTCAGCGAATAATTTCCGTGAAACAAATATATAAATAAGAACTCGTTTTTCTCGTGGGTTAGGCTTTCGCTATTGTAGTGGGAATTTAATAAGATATCTAGCTCGTCCTTGGTTAAGCACGCCGGCCCGGATAGCAGGAGATCCAGATTCAATTCCTGGCTGGGACAGATAAATTTTTATTCTATTCCCTCTCAATAATTGTTTAAAATTTACGTGGGATAATAAACCACAACCAAATAAATATTTATAAAGATAAAATCTATGCAGTAATACTTATAGTGAATAAATACATGTGTCCTACATTTAGGGAAATATGATAAAACATATAGAAATACTTTAATTGAATGCTCCGGTTATAAATAAAACTATTATTTATAAACTTGAAAAATGGGAGAAGTATTTAATATGTTTCAATGCTTTCAGACGACGAAAAGAAACAAAAATTAACACTGTTCATATATATATATATATATATCGGCAATATATGACGTATATAATGAATATTTAGATTTGTGGAAATATATATTTTATTCAATTCTACATACTTTGCTTGTGAAAATATTCCTTTTACTTAAAAAAAAATTGCATAAAAGCTCACTAATAATGATAATATTTGGATTTCCTGTAATTAATAGAATTAATGAATTTCAGTTCATTCTGACATTAATGTTATTCTAGACATAATATTTATAATCTCTTAAACATGTTTCATTTTTTAACTCCACATATTTTAAATAACTTTATTTTCTTTCGTAGATGGTAGCACGTCAGAGGTCGCCAACAGTAAAAATTTCACAGCTTCAAATGGCAGAATCTCAGACCATGGAAGAGTTCGAAGGAATGACAATTCTTTATGATAAAGATGTGAAAGAAATAGAAATGGTGCCATGGGTAAGAAGTTAATTCATTTATTGCTCATCCTTGAAGTGAGACTTTCCTGAGAAAGGGATTATGCTTCTACTTACTAAAACACTCTATTCCATTTTGCAGAAAAACGCACATGACATGCGACCTCGGACATTAGCAGCACTAGCAAGTAGTCGAACTTTAAAGCCAAATACACCTTTGTTCAAAATGAGGTGTCGGACAATGACAAGTGCTGCAAAATCATTAGATATTTTAAGGCAGAATTTGCAAGTGGCAATCAATAAAGAAATAGACTTAGTCATTAAGAAGTATTTAGAGGTAAATAGTATTATTTATTAGAATAATTATTACTATTTATTGGTCATTATTCTTTTATTGTAGTATTAAAGAGGCTTTAGAGGCTTTTAACATCAAATTAGTCACATACTATCGTTTAAGTCCATGTATAAGGGACGCCAGGGTAGCTCATAGGATTTGTTCGGGGTTCAAATCCTTGTCCTGAACCATGGATGTTTAGAATGGGATGGCAAACTCTAGATAGCCTCTCCCTCCATGGCTCTATTTAATTAAAAGGGAGGAAGAGAAAATTTAAAAAGACTGAAAGAGAAAGGAAATTCCATGTAAGTGTAAGGCATCTGCCCAGTTTACATTGCTCCAATATGGCAAACTTTTTAACAAAGTATATGTATTTATTACTTTCTTTCATTTAATTTATTATTTTTTCTATTTAGTATAATATTCCAATGTAATCTGGAATCTACAATAATAAGCACTGATTTGCAAAAATATTGAGACATAAAGAAGTATATTGAACAATATAAAAGACTGTATTGAATAATAGATAATAAATATATTGACTGCGAAAAATAGAATATGTAATGTTTTATTATATAAATATATNAAAATAAATACGATAAAAAATAACTGTATTTTTTTGGTTCACGGAGGGGAATGCTTCGATCTATGATGTAAGCTTTCGTCAGAGCTACAGATATGTTAGGAGAAATCACCGCGAGAAATGAGTCTTGTCACATGTAAGTCGACAGATGAACTATATCACCATTCGGGCCTCTGACCATTTTTTTTTTCTTGACACCTGACAGCCAATTAATTTCAACCATTTAATTTTAATATGATCTATAAAAATGAGAAATAGAACTCTAAGTTATTTAAAAGTTGCCAAAAAACATGTAAGCAAAAATAAAATTAAAATAAATTAAATATCACTTTGCAACTACATAGAAGGGGCCCGTTGGCCCGATTCCCAGTAAATTTAGGCGTCAAGGTCCAAGAGGTCACAAGGCCATCTTCGTTTTAGTCGTCGGGCAAGGGTTGTAGGGATTGGAGTTCGACTGCAGGAATATGGCATATGGATTAGGGATGATATGGAAGCTTGCTGGGGAAGAGTGTGAAACGGGGTGGAGAAATGGTCTGGGTTGGACAGTATAATGCTGAGATCGGAATCCAAAATTATGGTTTGGGAGAATATTTAAGGAATTTATAAAAGCCATCGTTCTTTTCAAAATAATATTCTCGAAAATCTTGGAAAGTAAGAGAAGAAGTCTCATTAGCAGTAGGATGATTCATTAAGAACAGGTTTGTAGAGTTAGGGGATCAGGATAATTTTTAAAAAATTTCCAGAGGAGTTGAAGTGAGTAGTTCGATGGTAGGTCAGGGAAACAAATGCTTTGGGGAGGAGATAACGAAGTATTGGCCTACTGATTATGTCATAGCCAGGTGCTTTGTGCTTAGGCCGGTGGTTAATAATATACTTGACCTCAGAAGGGGTTAATACCTAAATCGGCAAGGACTTTAGTAGTCCAGTGACTCTTCCCTTCTGTGGTATTGAATAAATTCAGGATCTGGATGAGGTTTGAATATTTGCTTCAGGTGTTAAGCAAACATTTGGGCCTTGTCGTTGTCGAAAGAGGCCCAGGAACCATCTTCTCGACGTAAGGGGGCACAAGGCTATTTTAAGGATATTTTAAAATTATACGAGTCGTAGTCCAAAGAGATTCCTTCGCTGAGAGACTTGGCAAGTAGAAATTATTACGTAAAACATTTAGTTTTCCCTAAGATAGTGGGATAGTTGGTTAAACTTCCTACTTTCCTACGATCTGAGGGATGTCGGTGATTCAGAAACATGGCTCTAGCTTGACGCTTAGCCAGTAAGAGGTTTTAAATTGAATCAGGCAGGGGCTTGTATGGATTTCCAATGAAGCGAGTAAATGAGGTTTTCAGGTTTGTCTTCCAAAGACATTGCTAAATTTGGGTAGTAAAGAACTATACAACTCTTCAGAGGTCCTCAAGACGATTCCGAAGTCAAGGGGCTCTTCTCGTAGAGTTTTAAACTATGGCCAGTATGGGATGGAAATGGTACGGGACCATTTATTAAGGCTAGTGTCAATTGCCTTGGAATGGGTATAAGAGACAGTGTGAGGAGGACAGGGCTATAGTAAGAAATAATATAATTTAAAGTTTTTACGGAATGATAGAAGGTATCCTAAACTTATTAGGAGTGGAGTCAATGGACCCTTTATCCTTGCATAATGATGTTTATTCATTTCTTTATTATTTTGTACGATTATTTTTTTTAATTGTATACATCTCAGTGTCATCAAATTACAAGATGTTTGTAAACAGAATGTAATAAATAAAGATTTAAAGAAATTTATTATTTATTNCCCATTGCACAAGTTATGGTGGTTAGGGTGAAAACCTATGAATGATGTTCAAATTACACCGAAGCGTTGAAAAATTATTGTTATTATTATTTCAACACTTATATAAAAAGGAAAAGCTACATACAAGAAATTTTAATTACCACAACCGGCGGCCCGGACAATACTGACTAGGGAGTAGATGGGTTGAGTTTTCTGTATTAAGTATTATCTATATATATATAATAGGAGGTGTGTATGTATGTATGTATGTAACGTATGGACTTTAAAACGGCTGGGCCGATTTTGATGAAATTTTCAGGGAATCCTCAGAATATTCAGGCGGATGACACTGTGAAGTCTGATTTTTGATTTTCGGTCTGCGGGCGGAGGAGTGTGGCAAAATCAAATTTTTATATTGCACCACCAGTGACATATACTTATTTTTTTTTTGCTTTTTATTCATTCTTTTTTGTTATTTAGAAGTTTACGAATTGTTTTTAATGCCAATTCATCAAATAGGTAACATGATTACTGTGGTTCCAATAACCTATAAAATTTTATAAAAGTAAAAAACTAAACACATCTGTTGGAGTGTGATTATTGATGGTTGATATCAATTAGCCAATTTTTTGACAAAACGAAGTTTGCCGGGTCCGCTAGTAAATAAATATATATGATAAGATAATAAGTTGGGCGAATACGGTCAAGTTGAGTTAATGAAATAAATCCTGCCTAGAAAAAACATCTCGCCCTCAAATATAAATCAGATTAATTGCACAAGATTTTGACCGAGAGCACATGTATCTGCAGGGAACCAGTTGTGCGAATTCAGATNTCTTTCATTATAATATATGTATATACATATTAAAATTATGAATGCTAGTGCACGTACTAGGATATAAACATCGTTTAAAATTTTTGATATATTGGAACCAAACTCAGTTTTTAAGCTTATTTTTGTAAAATTTTAAATGAGTTCGTTAATATCTTATATCGATTGAATATTGAAAAGGTCGTTCCCATTTTCAATGAGAAGGGATGTGAAATATAATTCACTTTCTACGGTGACAGAAATTATTCCAAAATAACGATTATAAAATATCAGTACTGATACTGGAACTAGATGAAACTAAAAGGACTCGAAAGGATTTTTCGTAAATTGAATTAAAAAGTAACCTAATTCTCGAAGTAAAAAATACTAGAAGTTTAATAAAAGCTATAAAAGTTTTAAATTAAATAATTAAGGTTCCTGAAGTCTTGTAAAGTGCTGGGTCTGCCAAGGGTGGTGAACAACCCTCAACATGCTGTTCATTCAGAATTGGTGCCAAACGCTCAATAGTAGGTTTGAGCTACCTCTCAACTTACAATGCGCTGCTTCCATTGCAACACGATATGCTAAATATACTAGAGCAAAAAGCTTACGACGAGGTAATGTAACTGCACAAGAGTGCTTTATCCTGAAGCCCTATAATCATTTGATAATGATAATGTCATATCACCAGTTAAATATAATGAACACTAATTCGGCTTTTTAAAAATTAACTTTATTACAAATAGCTAAACGGACATAATGACTGTCAGAACATAGCGAAAGACCCATTTATAAAAGATGGTTGGGTTTATATAGTAGAAAGGTGCAGATGTAAACAGTCAGCTGTATCCGTGGGAAAGCTGGATGTAACTTGAGACAGTAATTTTCTTTAAGATAATTGTAGCTAACAAACCGTCACATTAAACTTTGGTGAATATGGATTTTTTAAAAGATATTATGCTGGAGTAATAAGACTATTTATGTATATGAGTGAGAGATTGATTTAATGATATAACAAGTATCAATAAATTAATATATTTATATTGTAATAATCTAAATATTTCTAGAAATTTTTCACTCCTGCTGTGAGAAATGTTCGAGAAAACCTTGGAGCTGGGAGTGTAACGGAAGACCTGATCAGGGAGGTGTGTCGAGCAATGTTGGAGGAGGCAAAGCAGATGTATTGTTCTGTGGCACTTCACAAGAGCACGTCTGCACCTATTGAGGCAGAGTTCATTCCACCTGAACAGGTACTTATTATTTATATTTTCTAATTATATATCTCATATTTTTATGTTAATTCCATTATGTCATATCAAACTCAAACTTTCTCTAATGCTTTAGTTTCTACTAATACCATACTTAATTTTTTTTTTCTTTAACACTTTATTCATGAATTATATCCTGCACAGCGTGCGTCTTGCAATGTGCTCTCAAAAGATAAAATAAATATGTAAAAATAAAATAATAATATACAATATAAACTAATAATAATTAATTAATTAATAAAATATACAACAAATTAAAGAAAAAAAAAAGAACTGTAATACATAAATATTTAAATTAGTGTGTACTTAGCTTGTTGGAGAAGCTGCCCAATGGCAGTACTCCTAAATCGCTATTTACAATATTTACAAATGTTTGTTTTGCTTTTTCTTTTTTTAAATTATTATTAGGGAGTGTTGGCAATGAGGAGGTCACGCGGCCATTTTCTATTCAGGCGACGTGGTGGATTATTAGGATGGGTAATACTGGATAGAGTTTGGGCTAAAGGATTGGGATGCATGGAAAGACGAGAGTGGAATTTATTAAAACGGGCTGTTTTTTTTTTAATGGCGTGTCAACCTTTGGTCATTAATGCCATGGATATATTATTAGATACGGAAAGATATTTTCAAGAAGAAGAATTTCTTAGTCATGGTGAGGTGCAATGAATTGTTAATGCGAATAGTTATTATGTGGCTAGACATAGTAATTTCTTTGTTCTTGGAAACTATAATTTCTTATGAAATTTAAAAGAAAGAGAGAATGGAAAAGAACCATACTGAAAATGCATCTAGATAAGATTTAATAGCCTGCCCTCTTTCAGAAAGTTCATTACAGAGTCGATGACTCTGGTTGACAACATATTTTCCCACTTATTAAGTACTAATTTTTTAACAAGCGCTTTTACATAATTTGAGTACATCTCACCATTTTTTATCACTTTCTTTGCTAGTACGTCCGCATTTTCATTGCCTGATATTCCGCGGTGACTAGGTATCCATTTAAGTGTAACTTTGCTACCTTTCTCGTTGAGGTGATTTATTGCAATTAGAGTGTCTATTGTGAGATGTTGGTTGGTGAAAGGGCTTTGTAAAGCTAAAAGAGCAGATAAAGAGTCAGTAAATACAGAAATGTTTTTTGATAATGCCAATTCAATATTTAAGGCTTTGTTTATTGCAAGTAATTCAGCGGTAAACACGATTGATAACTGTGGCAAAGAGAACATAAAGGGTCTGCCATCCAATAAGAAAGCTGATCCTACGCCTTCAGAGTTTTTTAAGCCGTCCGTATAATTGCTTATGCACGATTTTTTTATCTGGGACTAGCCTTTTAAAGTTATTCTGAAATATGATGGGTATTGTATCCTTTTTTATTTACTTGGTGAGAGTTAGGTTAATATGTGCAGGCTTGAGAGACCAAGGTGGTTTTGGAGAGACTCACTGAGGAATAATCTGTGGAATTTGTATGGCATATTTTCTAATGAGGTCATGAGCTCTCCTTGTAAAAGATGATGAACCAATGCGAAGTGGGCGAATTTCTGATACTGTTAGACTTGGCTTTAGGGGATGCGTTGGGATAGAGTAATAATGTCTGAGAAGGAGTTGGTCCCTACGGTACTCGAGTGGCGGTTCTCCAGATTCTGCCAGCAGGTTAAGCGGCGGACTACTTCTAAAGCACCCAGTGCTAAGCGTATGCCGCCGTAGTGAATGCTTTCTAGCATGGAAATTGTTCTAGGTGAAGCTGAGCCGTAAGCAATGCAACCGTAGTCCACTTTAGACCGTATCAAGCTCCTATAAAGGAGAAGCACGCATGAGCGATCAGCACCCCATGATTTATTTCAGATCATCTTCAATATATTAGAAGGCTTTCGCATTTCGCTTTAAGTTTCTCAAGGTGTGCAGCCCAGTTAAGGTGAGAATCTAAGGTAAGACCTAGGAATGCGGTTGTATCCTTGTGTATTATTTCCCTGTTACTAATGAAGATGGTTGGGGGGTTCATTGTCTTTCTTCGTGAAAAGGTTACGGCAACTGTTTTCGTATTAGAAATTGTAAATCCGTGTTTCATAAGGAACTACGATATATTGTCGAGGGTGGACTGCAGAGAAGTAGTGGTGTCCTCTAGATTTCGCCCTGAAGAATAAATGACCAGGTCATCAGTCAGCAACATACCACTAACAGGATAAGCGATTTTGTCTAAAACACTATCCAAAGCCATTGTGAAGTTATCGGAACTGACAAACGATCCTTGCGGGACTCCGTTCTCTTAAATAAATTCTCTAGACAGGCTGTTACCAATTTTGATTTTAAAGGACCTGTGGGAGAGAAATGTTTTTTTAAAACTGAAGAATATTTTCCTGAATTCCCATTGATACATACCTTTTAAGGATGAGCCTTCTCCATGTACAATCAAATGCGTTCTTTATGTCTATGAATACTACGACTACTTTCTTTTTCTCGTTAAAAGTTTTGAGGATTTCTGATTCAGGTCGAATTAGGTTGTCGCGCGTGCCTCGAACTGCTCTAAATCCACTCCGCAATGAGTGGTATAGATTGTTCTTTTCTTTATACCATTTCACCGTTTTATTATCATTTTCTTACAAAGCTTACAGGTGAGAGAACATGTGAGAGAATTATCCTGTTACTAGATATTTTGTTTACAAGTTTTTCTTTTTTTGCGATTGGTATGCCAATAGATTTCGTCCACATTTCCGGGAATGCTTTTGATGTAAAAATTTTATTTAAAAATGCAAGGTGATTTGTTTTATATTTATTTATTATATTTATATTATATATTTTTTTAAAACCTGGTGATGTGTCCTTTCGCGACTTGTTATTTCAAGAGGAACAGATTCCTCTTCCCCTTTTAAATCCTAAATTCTAGCGAATAATTGCTACTTGCGGAGATTGATGCGTGATGTTCTCCAAGTTTATTTGCTATTTCTTCGGTGTCTGTTATGAGAGTGTTATTGAATTTGATATTGGTTATTGCAAATTGTTTTAATCGGCCTGAGATTTTCCTAATTACACCCCAGATTTTAGTAGCGGGAGTGTGAGAATTTATAGTGGATACAAAGGTCTTCCAGGTTTCCTTTTTTGCGCTAAGACTGGTCATACTGGCTACTCCAATCCAAGGGACTGGGATTTTATTATTTGATAGAGTGGTCTTTAGAATGGCTTGGTCAGCTGCAGTTAGCAGAGCATTTGTGATTTTAGAATATATATTGTCAATATTACAATCTGAATGATCTATATAGGTTAGTTGGGCTAAATCCTGATAAAGGGACCAATCAGCCTTTTTAGTATTCCACCTAATTTTTTAGAAGGGCTTACTATTGATAAGTCAATGTGTGATTGCTTTCCCGTGGCAGAACATAAATGTGTCAGGGAATCGTCATTTAGTATGCACAGCTGTGACTTGTCGACGAAAGATTCAATGAGTCTTTCTCTCAAGTCGGTGCTGGATGAGTTCCAAAGATGTTATATCTGTTAAAGTCACCGAAAAGGATAGGTTCGGGTAGTTGTTTTATTAAATCCTCTAATTGTTTCACACTAAAGGATTGATTGGGAGGTAAATAAAGAGAGCAGATGGTAAATTTAAAAGGTTTATTGACAGTAACTATTTATTTATTGACAGTAGCTACTGCCTAAAGGTCAGTGTTCAAAGAAATTGTTGAGAAAGGTAGGAAATTCGCTATTAACAAACAGACCCCTCCGCTTGCAATTTTCTTCCCTAAGTAATCTTTCCTAACGACAGAAAGTTTATTTAAAGAAAAATCTATATTTTCATTAAGTCTGGTTTCTTGCAAACACAGTAAATCATTTCCTATAAATAATTCTATTAATGTTCCAATGTGCTAATTTCATGATAAGATAACATGTTAGAAAGGAAAATTAATTTGCAATTGCATTAACATGTCACAAGGCCCATACACAAACACACACATTAGCGCGCGTGTGTGTTCAAACACACACACAAACAGACACAAGCATATGTATTGAATCTTATTAATATAGTGGGAGAGATATTGATGCAATTCATTGAATGAAAGAACATATATGTACATATACATATACGTACTCGCGCTTGAGTATATATAGAAATGTGAGTATAAAAGTGAATAGGTACTTCCAAATAGGTATATACATATAAGCAAACATCTATATTATGTCTAGATATATAGTTCACTATTAGAAGTAAATACATATAAGTAAATGTATACACAAATGAAAACATATTTAGCAAAATCACAAATAAGAAAAACAATAACGTAAATTGGTATAAGAAGGAGGTCATGTTAGAAAAAAATGTAAGACAACAAGTGTGAAACAATCATTTTTTAATTTTTATTTTAGATCTCTGGTCCTTAGGCTTTGATCGTTTTACATAATCAGGTATAGAGATGATGGGGTCAAAAAGAGATTGAGTACTTGAGAACCTGAAGAAGATGGTCTTTCTCTTTTTTTCAGGTCTTTTAGAAGAGTCTGGTGTAGTGTTATTTTCTTGAGAGGCTTTATTTTGGGAGATATTTTTAATTTTTGGATTTTGAGAAATTTTATTTAGTTGAGAAAGTTTAATTTGATTTTTGGTATTATTATCAGGATTGTGGCATGCTGAGATATCGTTATTAGTAATATTTAAGTTTTCTGTATAATTAATTTTACACTCTAATGCTGAGACTTGATTTTTAGATCTTTCACTAGCTAAGTAAGTAAGGTAAATTGTTCCAAAATAGCATTAGTGTTGGGGAGAGCTGAGGTTGCTTGTGAATAAGTAGTGGGAGGTTGTGGGTAATCATGAGTTTCCACTGAGGGAGACAATAATCCTTCCTCTTGTACATAAGTGAATTTATTGGTAATTCGGTATTCCTCTATTTGTTCTTCTTTCTGAAAAGTAGGACCAGAAGAGTGCCAGGAAGAATGAGGACCACCAAGCATTGTGCTTACAGTGGCTGTCACAGCTACCTTTGTGCCTCTCCTGACCGCACTTGCCGCACACTTGTACACTACACTTACAATTTGAGATACAGTGTCGGAAATTGTAGCCTTTAAAACACTGCAGAGGCTTTATATAAGAACTCTCATACCTTCTATTCTCCGTCTTCATTGGTTTCTGCAAACCATCTCCCGTTGGCGAGCGCTTTCGGACACTGTCCATCTTCCGGCCGAATACATAGGTTCACTGTCAAGGTCTGTATTCAACAAGGTCCGAAAGCGCTCGCCAACGGGAGATGGTTTGCAGAAACCAATGAAGACGGAGAATAGAAGGTATGAGAGTTCTATATTCATTGGTGGTAGAAATAATAATAACCCTTTAGATTATTTAGCTTTATATAAGGTTTGACTTTGATATTTAGGAAGTCTAAAGTGGTTCTTTCGGGCAATTCAGAACATTCAAAAGTTAATATGAACGAATTTGTTGGAACTTTAGTATTCTTCACAAACTTGCTTACTCTTTTTGTTTTAATTACATTATATTTTTGAACCACTTCTACTAATTCTTCCTCACTACAGAAGGTGAACTCGTTACAGGTTATGAAGCCTCTACGGTAATTAAGGCCTCTATGTAGAGAAAATTTGCTGGGAATGTTTTCATAACTTGTGATACTTTTGAGGTTATAAAAATCTTGTTCTGTTTTAATTAAAGAAGGAGTTCAATTAAATTAATTTAGATTAAACTCCCAGATTTCTGATCTTATTTTGGATAACGGAATAAAACTTTTGATGAAACGATTTACTTTGAATGGGCTGAAATTTTTGAAGGTCAGGTAGTCTTTATTTGGCTCGAGACCCATAACTATAAATTTTGTTGTCCATAAACCCTTTACTGATTTAATATTTATTATTTTCTTTGAGTTTCTCTTTTCTTTACCTTTGTGAAAGTCACTCGGGTCCAGGGGTTTGGGAGACGGAGGATTTGCTTTAATATCCTCAATTTCTTTTTAGAGAGAAAAATAAATAATTTTGTACTTACGAGAAGATGGTTTCTAATTCATATAAGAGCACAAAACACACAGAAAAAAAAAGAGTTCTTAGGGGTAGAGAGGCTTGATTTCTAATAGATGTAAAGAAATTCTATGTCTAATAAAATAAAGACTATTGACAATTAAAACAAGAAAGTTAAGTAGAATTAGAAAATTGAGAGCAGTAAAAATATTTTTCGGTTAGCTTCACTTGCCGTATGAAAACGCGTTTTGATAAAGTCTTTTACAAAAAAGTATTTTAAGGTCATTGTAGAGCAAGGAGTTAGCGACGTAATAGTCACCCTATGATGCACCATCGACTATGATTCTGAGGATTTTGGATTAGAAGGACTGTATTCTTTGTATAATTTTTTTAGTGCAAACAGTTAGATTTTTTATTCTGTTCCCTTTCACTAAAAATGGTTAAAATTTACATGGGATTCTAAGATGATTTTAGTTGGGGTTCGGTCAAGGTAGATCCAAAAAATCACAAATTTAAAAAATGTATTTTTTAATAAAGGATTATCTGCCAACGTTTCGGCTTACATTGTAAGCCATCTTCAGGGCTGTAGAAATACAATGTCATGAGAATACAGTAATATTTGAAAATAATATAATAGAGAATTATAATATAATGTGATATCAAGAGTATGAATGTAGAATGTTTGCATGTTTTTTTCAAATTGGTTCTTTTTCAAATTGTTTTTCATAAACTTTAAATTCTCTTACATAGCTTTCTACTTTCATACTCTTGATATCATATTATATTATAATTCTCTATTATACTAATTTCAATTATTATTGTATTCTCATGATAATGATTATCATAATGATCATTGATTATCTAATTTTTTTCTCCATCTTTATGAATTATTCCATCTTTTTCAGATGTCTTAATCTGCCTGGTTTACCGAGGTTCTCCTCAGTTATTTTATACTAAGATCTCAAATAACTTAATTCAAAGGGATGATGTTCCCTAATTATTTATAGTTTGTTTTATAAGTTAATACCAGGCCTGAGCTTGAGTTACTCAATTATTCTAGTTAGAATTGATTACAGGTCTCTGCGAGGAAAAGGAAGGCATCAGATGTAGAAGTGGCACATCGCAGAGCCTATCCACCTTTTGAGAAATGGGATCCGTCTAGAGTCGATAAAGACACCCAGTTTCTTCTTTCCTCCACTGCTGGAAAGGTATGCAAAATGAGAATTAGTTGAAAAATGAAATTAGTTAGTGAATGTGATTACAATAAATACAAACTAGCATGAATTATCACAATTTTTAATGACAACTGCACAAACCTGTATACTGCAAAAAAATTGAGTCAAAGTTATCATATAGAAATATCAAATCAAAACTGTGGCCTCCCTAAATGATTATTAATTGTATCCAATTTATTTATATTATTTATAAATATAAATAAATATTTATAAATACTACCTTATTTGTATAAGGTGTAAATAAGTGGCCAAACCCTGTTTGTATCTTCCATCCAGGCGATTTATCTCCTCGAAATTTTACTCATTGTAATTTTTTATTTTTGTCTGTTCACTAAACTCCCACCTGTTCATATTTATTATACATATCGCAGCCGCGCATGTAAATTTTCCAAAACCAATATATGTCTATATATATATGCGGGATGTTCATTTTAAGACGGCTGAAATGAAATTTTCTACCTTAACAGTTGACCAGCGAAAAATGTAAAGGAAAACATTGGTTGTCCGTCAGCTTCAAATTTATTATATATATATATATATATATATATATATAAATATATATATATATATATATATATATATATATATATGTANNAACACTCGCATATAATGAAACACTCGCGGCTGCGATATATAGTAATTAAGAACAGTTGGGATAAAAAGTGCAGTGAACAGAAAAAAATGAAAAAATTACAAACACAAAAAAAAAAAAAAAATCTTCACTCGACAGATCTCTCGTGTTCGGGAAACTCCAAACTATAAGCTGGTTCTTCTTTCTTTAAGAGTAAGACGCGGCAACCTTAGGTCAAGTATAAGTACCCTACAAATGCAGAAGAAGCCCTAACGTGACTGGGAATGCAACCCCTTCCCCTGTCAACAGGTCACATTCATCACTGCTGTCACTCTTCCATCCTTGGTAGAAACTACCAACCGATCTAAGCCAATTTAATCTTCCTACTTTTCCCTTCTACAACCTAGTTCTTCTTAACATTCCTATTTTCCTAAAAGATCAAAATTATATTTTCTAAAACGTAAAGAATATTCATAAATTTTCTTAATGCTTCTCAGAAACTCAAATTGGCTTTTCAACACTATAACGGACGTTACTAATTTCAACTCTTTCAGGAAAAAATATATATAGAACAACAGAGAAAATATTTAAGCAGCTCTTTTTACTGAAACACTCTTAAAAAACAGACATGTCTCCATTTGAAGAAGCCCCTGATAAAAGCTATGCAACCGTTCGAGAGGGTAAGTTTGGACTTCAATAGTACGTACCTTGCCATCTGTTACCTTTTGACGGTTATTGACAAGTACTCCATATTCCCTTTCGCCTTCCTCTGCGAAAACAAGACATCGTCCACAATCACTAAGTGCCTGAAGTAGATATAGTCGGCACACCGGGCTAAATCTCTCGGATAGAAGCACCTCGTTTTTTTCCCGGAGCTGAAGGAGTACTTGGATAGTATTGAACTGGCTACCAACAGGATAACTACATACAGTCCTCGGTGTGTTACGGTGAGCGTTACAGTAGCTCTTATAGCAGATGACGATGCTCGCACTCCACCTACATCGAGAGGCCTACATGAGGCACAAGGCAGGTGGTCATCGACGACGCTTTCTAATCCATTCGGTCTCTGCTGTGCATCACGACCAACTGTACACCGCAAGAAAGGATGTTCGTCTTCCAGAGAAAGTCACCTTACTGTGTCTCAGTGCTGACCTGGCTTATGTCGTCAGTGAAGGACTGACTTTAGGCGTCAAAAAAGGAAGAGCAAGTTCAATTATTTGGTAGAAGAGGTGGAACTCATCGAATCCAACCAATTCTATGCTCACATCAGACACCCTGACAGCCTCGAGGGCACTATAATAGGCACTTGGCTCCGAGCACAGCACTCGCACTGAAGTACTGAAGTAGCCACCACCACGCATCCGTTGGCACATTTTAATCAGCCTCCTGTTAATTAGCCGATGGAAAACTACCGTCCTGGGAGAACTTCAAAACGCTCTTTGAGACGGCAGCCATGTTCCACAGATGGTTAATAAAGACGAAGACTTCTGCCCTTTGAGTTGATGTGTTAGCAGTTCTCCAAACAGTCCCCGAGACGTAGCGTACCAATTTCGAAGAACTAATAATGAAGTTGGAGTTGCGGTTCGTTCACCGACACTTGAACCAGATGTACCGCATAGAACTCTGGAGCAGGGTACAGATGCTTAACGATTCGCAGCAGGGGTTCCAAGCTTATATCGCCCGACTGGTACGGTGCACTCTGACGATGTGTGGATAAATTCCTGGAAGAACTCCCTGAGCCTGAGAACTCGACAGGCAGTAAAGCTGTCCCGGCCGAAGACCCTTTGTGATGCACCGGCACAAGCAGTGGAGTTTAAAGCAGTAAATTAGTCAGTGGGATCACAAGCCCCAGTTCAAGTGGCAGAGCTTGAATCCGAAATATTCCCCCGAATTGAAGACATTTTGAAGAGAGTTTTGGAGGAAATTAAAAAGCGTAAGAGAGAGATACGCTGCTGGAACTATGGACAACTGAGGCATCCAAGTAGTAAGTGCAAAACCGCGTTGCCAAAAAAATAACTGGAAGCTAAGGAGGATTGATAAGAAGGAGCAACTATTGACCCATGATGCGGAAGTCCCCAAAACGAGTGTCACTGTTGCCTCATTAGGAAGTTGTTCGAGCAGGTCTACGTCAGTGGATGTAAATGGCCAGCGACGAACTTTTCTTCTGGTCACGGGTATAACTAAAACAAGATGTCACCCTTACTTCGAAGATTCCTCCAACCAACTGGATACTGCCAACAGCTTCAGGACAACTAGATCATATCTATGAGGAAACGGTTGCTATCTTCCTTATCTGCAAACTAGTGCATTGTTCACTCGTAGTTGACAAAAACGAAGATGTTATTTTAGGCATGAATTTGTTGATGAAACAGAACCTCAGCTTTAATTTGATTTTAAGTTTAATTTGGCTAGAGAATTAGTAACTCTTGGCAACGAAGAAGTCATCTTGTGCCAAAGAAAATAATATAACTCCAGTTTACAGAGGCTCATGAACAGCATCCATGAAAAGGTTCGAAGAAACATCCTCGAGGTTGTTGATAGAAGGGAAGAACGCTATGACATCTAAACAGAGAAAGGAGATTTCCAACCTGGGGATTTGTTTGGCTGCACAATCCACGAAGGCGTTGAGGATACTTCATAGGATAACCCAAACTCCATAGCTCTTGGGAAAACATTTATGAAGTGATGAGTAGGATAAACGACTTTATCTACACTATACAAAAAAGCCGAAAAGTAAGCCAATGGTCTATTTCAATCGATTAGCCCCGTATATGGGAGATCATGGACCAGCGGAAGACCTACAGGCTAGGAATTTCACCAGAAAGGAAAACGGCTGTAAGCGGTCTTTTGCGCACTGTCAATATCCTGAATGATAGGACAATACCCCCTGACCTTTCGGACTATCTGGACATCTACAAGGACACCTTCTCTCCTGTAGAAGGATTAAGTGTGGAGCACCAGAGGAATTGTGACGGTCTTCAGAAAGAAAGTTCGGCGGCATCGAAATCTGGAGCCGCAGGGACTTCGCGTGGGCAGGACACTTTATTGGACCCAGGGTGGACAGCATCTTTTATACCTAGTGACCAATGGTTCTTCACATTATAAGCCTCCGTACGGAGGAGCCTCCTCGTTCTGAGGCTAAATTTTAACGTTACTAAGCTCGCTATTTCTAAGCTGGGCTGCGGATATGACGGCTTGGATTGGAAGATAGTAAGGTAGATGGTGGAAGAGATGTTCGCTAACACGAGTATCGGTATCATGGTCTATGTCTTCAACCCATGGGAGACTAATTCGACGACAGCAAGTTTAGATGCCGCCTGTAATCTTCTTTGGCAACCAAGGCCCATTTTGGGGCAGACCAGTCTTAACTGGGCAGTGTTACGAACACGCAGAAGAGGGTCTGGATCCGACTGAGTCTGCTCTGGAAGGGCTCTAGGTCCTTTATAAGCAGCTTGGCCGTGCTTCGAGTGGGAGTTCCCACGGTCGGTCTAGAGAGTTCCCGCAGTCGTTCTTGAGTTTCTCCTTAGAGAAAAAAAATTGAGACAGTGGAGTGATAAATAGGTTGTTGTGATAACACTAGGAACACATTTTTTGTTTAGTTAGATCTGACACTGTTTTTTCGCTAATTCTTGGCATCGACGTAAAACCTCAATACACTGTTTACACACTTCATGAGGGGCCCATGCTTCATCTTGATCAACAAGTTTCACTTTAAAATAGGCAAAATATGCTTGTCTGACAAATGTACTGATGTTTGTCCTTTGACTGGGAATGGTAAAACTGTCTCATATATAACAAAACGAATCGGGGCTGTTTTCGCACTTTCGACGTGTAGGAGCAGAAGTAGCCATAAGGAAACGTTTCAGTTCAAACACACTATGTAGTTCTGTACACTTCCGTAACGAAATACTAAATACTGCTTACCGACACACCACGTTTCACCACAGGATAACAGACGTAACTAAACAGGTCTAGACCAGTATGCGCCCCAACCATATAGTAACCGAACGTGATAGAAGAAACTAAAAACAGTTTTGAAACTAATTCTATAGAAAACAGCTAAAAAACCTAAGTTTCAAATTGTTCTCCAGTGTAATTCTTAGATCTTCCGCGATAAGGACTCACTGGTATATTGTAAAGTAGCTGTAAGTAATAATTGTTATCGATAACTTTATAATAGATATAACGGCGTAGTAATAGATTCTTAACAAGCAGTGATAATAAATTTGAGATATTTTAATAGAGGAAGTTATTATTTTATTCACCCGTAGCCCTTAACAATGTCCATCTTCAATGAAACATGGATATAATTATTTAGATTATTAAAATCTTTTAAAGTAAAGTGTATCACTTATTCTTAGAAGTAAGTTTTAAATTGGTTATCAATTTGTAGCAGATTTTGGTGCATTGTGCAGAAGATGATTGCACTCTGATTTTCATGAAACTATTTGATATTTTTTTTGAATGTCGGTTGTTCATACTAAATTGAAAAGCATTTTGTAATGAGCACTGAAAAAGACCAAATTTATTTTAAAATAACATGTAATAAATTTATTAGTCATTTTAAATAATTAGCGAATAAATTTTTACTGTTGAGGAAACATGTCTAACCCCACAGACAAATATGATTTTAATTAAAAATAGAATAACCCAAACAAAAATATGAATCTCTAACGGTGGTTATCCACCTGCTTATATTGTTTCAAGTCATATATTTCTCAGTACTATGAACATTGACGCAACATTATTAAGCTGGATTCTGACTAGCTGGACGTAAATATGGATGTAAATATTTTATTTGGTTGTGGTTTTTTATCCCACGTAAATTTTAAACAATAGAATAAACAAATTAATGGTAGTGTTACGAACCAATTTAATGAGATATCTAGCGGTTATATCTAGGACTTATCAATGCAAACTTTTTCTTTTATATTCCACTTTTCGCCATTGAGGGGTTAAGTCTAAGTCTCAGAATCTGTGAAATGGATTAAAAGGGACGTAGAAAAAACTAAAATTACATAGAGACAGACTAAAATTATCAGTAATGATTGAGTTACCGTAGAGCAGGAGTCTCCTTCTCCCCCCTCGCCCCACTGCCCTGATTAAGGCCTGAAATTTAGGCCCAAACTTTAGAAGAAGAAAAAAAACAAAAACAAAAAAAAAACAACCTTTTTCGTTTACAATTCAGTTTTTAATTCTTCATCCCTGACTAAACTCTCCTCATAAAATGACACAGGTTTCTTAAAACTACATCAGAAATTTAGCTATGAAAAATTACAATGATTAGTTGTAACGGAATAGTAACATAAATAAAAGAATATAAGTTAGATACGTAAAAGATGCTACGGTAAGGAGAGATATTTTTGTTATGAGATGTGTCAGTTAAAAGCCGTGGTCTCGAGTTAATTTGGACACATGGTAGTAAATGCAGGGATATAGGTAGAAATTATATCGTGTACTAGGAAAGTCAGAGAAAATTATTTCTAAATTGATTAAGTTTTATCAATTTTTATTATGTTGACTCAGTTATCTACAAATTAACAGTTTTTTTTAACCTCATTCATTTTAACAAATGCATGAATCAATTTTGCTACTTTTTATTTAATTAAGATCGGAAAGGTTCATTAAAAAGTTGACGATAACAAAAATTTGAAGCTTTATATGTCATTCCAGTTTACGATTTGATGTATTTTTAATGTGTTTCCTTTTTTTTTTTTTGTTTATTTCATTGTTTCCTACTGTCTGCAGATTGTATTTTTTCACTGTTTTACATTCAAATGTTACCTGTGTTTACTCTGCCGTTAATTTATTAAGTGATGAAATGAGAGGGAATGAGAATGACATACTTCATTTATTTTACAATGAGTGACGCTGCTCAACTATATTGAGATTCTTATGACCTACATTTAAAAACAAAAAGTAGATTTTATACAGACATAATAATTATGAAAAGTATTATTCACTAATGAACATAAGCTCTACAGCAATATGCTATCTCAGTCATATAGCTTGACATTAATTAAGAAAATCTTGTATTACCTCTAATAGAGAAAAATTAAATAAAGTAAATGACGAGAGTCGACAAATAACTTGACAATGTCAGCTCCTTCGAGTACAAGACGAAGTTTTCGCCTTTCTCGTAGGATAGGCTCTTGCTAGTGTAGAGGGAATTGAATGAGACAACTAACGCGTCCTGGTGGTGTAATGGTTAAGCACGCCGGCCCGGATAGCAGGAGATCCAGGTTCGATTCCTGGCTGGGACAGATAGATTTTTTTATTCTATTCCCTCTCATTAATTGTTTAAAATTTACGTGGGATGAAAAAAACACAACCAAATAAAATATTTATAAAGAAAAATTAAACAAAGTAAATGACGAGAGTCGACAAATAGTTTGACAATGTCAGCTCCTTCGAGTTTAGGATGAAGTTCTTGTCTTTCTCGTGGGTTGGGCTCTCACTAGTGTAGAGGGAATTGAATGAGATAACTAGCGCGTCTTGGTAGCATAACTGGTAAGTGCACCGGCCCGAATAGCAGGAGATCCAGGTTCGATTCCTTGGACAGATAGATTTTTTTATTCTATTCCCTCTCATTAATTGTTGTAAATATGGATGATTAATAAATATATAATTAACTACTCATAACCTTCATTATGACTGCGACTATAATTTTTAAAAAGATAATATGGTTGGAATATTTGTTTTTCAAATTCACTATTAAAATTGTTTTTAATTTGATTAGATTTTACCTGCCGCTTCTTTACTTAACATCCAAATGTAAATGATACAATCACAGCTAAATGAAAAATAAATTCTTTATTTTTTTCTTAGATACTAGGTTTGGGGTCTGTTCGAGATAAGATAACTGTGAGGCATCCAGACTTGGTGAAGTACATGGTAGATCAAGATGACAGGGAGTGGCTTTCTTCGGCAGGGATTACTGGCCTTTCTGCAGGAAACCCCAGCACAGCCCTCATGTTGCTCGATGACATAGTGCAGTTAGCCAACTTCGACGAGTACAGGTATGAACTTATGTGGATTATACTTATAGAAGTACAAAACTAGTGATCTAGGGTCACCTACCAACCGTGTCGACCCTACATCCTTACTAAACCTCTATCAAGTTATGATCTCCCGGTCAGGACTGAAAAATACAAAACAAATTTGTCTCCATTTCCCCCCCTTTTTTTTTTAATTCTTTTTCCGAGGACTTATCAATGCAAACTTTTTCTTTTAGATTTCACTTTTCGCCATTGAGGGGTTAAGTCTAAGTCTCAGAATCTGAGAAATGGATTAAAAGAGATGTAGAAAAAACTAAAATTACATAGAGACAGACTAAAATTATCAGTAATGATTTAGTTACCGTAGAGCAGGAGTCTCCTTCTCCCCCCTCGCCCCACTGATTACGGCCTGAAATTTTGGCCCAAACTTTGGAAAAAAACAAACAAAAAAAACCCCTTTTTCGTTTACGTTGCTCAACTATATTGAGATTCTTATGACCTACATATTATCAGTTTTGAAAACTATACATAGCAAATTAGTATAAACAATTATTTAAAAACAAAAAGTGGATTTTATACAGACATAATAATTATGAAAAGTATTATTAACTAATGAACATAAGCTCTACAGCAATATGCTATCTCAGTCATATAGCTTGATATTAATTAAGAAAATCTTGTATTACCTCTAATAGAGAGTGATAGATAACAATAATTAATCGATCATCTCTGTAAAAAATAAATTTTCATAGACTAAATGCACTCGTTTAATTTTTATAAAATTCCCCCGCACTAGTGAAGAGAGTGCGAAAATTAAAATTTAAAAGTAAATAACGATAGTCATTTAAACGGCTTGACAATGTCAGCTCCTTCGAGCATAAGACGATATATTCGTCGGCCTCGGAGGTTATACTCTCGACACTAGTGCGGGGAATTTAATAATTTATCAGACTTGTCTCGGTAGCATAAATGGAAAATGCACCGGCCCGAATAGCAAGAGATCCTGGTTCGTGTCCTGGCTGGAACAGTTAGATTTTTATTCTGTTCCCTTGCACTAAAAAAAAAATTAGTACTAAGTCAACTATAGTTTCTACTGAGGTACAATTACAAATTGGCAATATCATAAATTTTGTTCTTCTTCTAAAGCCCACTCCTAATATTTCACATAAATGAAATCAATTATGAATTTGCACTAAAAATCCTAAATTCCTAAATACCGAATTTGGTTTCTATATTTTAAAAAAAGAGTCGAAAATACTTCCACCAAAGAAGTCGAAAATACTTCATGAAATACCATAATATGCACCAAAAAAAATTTTTTATTGAATGTAAACCCTACCAATTATTTTAAATACTGATTTTAGTTGTGGTATTTAATCCAACGTTAATTTNATTTTATAATGAGTATAAATGTTAGAAAATTAGATTTTAGAAAAAATTTGTTCTATACGATTTGTTTAATTCTAATAATAACGAAGATATTAAGATTTGAAATATTGGTCCTCCTATTTAGCCAAATGATTCTACTTTTCGTCTTGGGGTTTGTGGCATTTTGACAAACAAATCGAACATAGTTTATTCTTATAGATTTATTTGTACCTCCATAGAACTATTTTTTACATGAAAAGATCTTATATGGGAATTTATTTCAATAGAAAACCGTCATGCCGTAAGAAAAGTTCAAGGTAAACTTTGACATCTTTATAATTGGCCTTACGAGAAAAAGTAATGTAGTCTGGCTTCTAAGATCAAATAAGTGTTTGACTCTTATATTATAATTTTTTTTTCGTCTTTTTTTGGGGAAATCAGCTTAGATGACTTAGCTTCTGCGTGACAAAATTTTTGATGTTTAATTTTATGATTATATTCTTGAACTAAAATGTTTTCTTAATGCTTCAAGACTTAATTTTGAGTTACAATATTCCCATGTAAATGAATTTATTTTACAAGTACATCCTAACTGATATATTTGTTTGTGAGCAGGGCAAGTGCTCTACTCCATGTGACTGACTTGAAGGGCTTCGTCCTGCCAGACTTCATCCAGAGGAAAGTGCGTGCTTACATGACCTTGATGCGAACCAAATACATCGAGCCTGAGGTGTCAGAGACGTCACCAGAACCTGTTCCACCGCCCCGTCTCTCCCCTGATACCCACGTACAGGAGGACACTTCTGTGAGTTTTCCCAAATTTGCGTAATGAGTTCAACCAGTTTAATTCCTATTTATTCAGCTCATTCCTAAAAATTTCAACCTGTCTCATATTTAGTTTGACTTTGAAAAGGATAATGCTAGCTACTATAATCTCATTGTCTAAGATGCCTTATTAATTTACAGCTAATTTAGAAATAAATAAGTAATCTTAGAAAATTTATAAAAAGCAGTATCCACTATATTATCTAAAAAAAAGTAAACACTTGCAGTAAAATCCAATGTTACCAGTATCAGATTGTGAAACATTTTCAATGCATGAAAAATGTATCATACTGTGATTACCATTGATGCCTAATATTGACACCTATTTTTGTGGTCATAGAATTATTTAAATGCAGATTATGAACAGTTTTAAAATCATGATTTCTTTACAAACCAATTATTAAAATAAATAATAATAAAATTTATTATTA
>KZ809312.1:0-15867 GCA_000696205.2 Oncopeltus fasciatus | reverse complement strand
TATATATATATATATTTAGTCTACTTAAAACTAATTCTCAAAATGTTTGGCCTTTAGCTTACATTTGATGATGCGTACTTCCTGAGTGCTTCAAGTACAGATCTGGAGAGTCTGTCACCTAGTTTTTCAGACGTAAATGTTGCTGAGCTTAGTTGTGTGGACCCTTCTAACATTCTTCCCTCCTATATAAGAATACAACAGCCGGTAAGTAGATGACTAAATGTGTCGTTCTGAAAAAACTGTTACAAAGAATCACTTTCGTCTGCATATATCTCAATCTCTAATATAAATAAGAGCAAGTTTAATTTGAGAGATATGAAATAGGTGTATTATACTTTGAGTTATTAATCTTAAAGGGAATAAAAGAAAGTCTGTAGCCAAAGCTTAGTTTTAAATGTAATAATGACAAAGCTTAGTTATCAATCTAATTGATTAACAAAAAAGTTCATGTAATTTATAGCAATTATTTAATTTTCTGAAAAATAATAGTCTATCAGACAGGAGTTGCTTCCCCACTGAATTCTCCATTGTTATCATTAATTATAGAGGAAGTATGTAAAGGAAAGAGAACATTGCTACTGTAATTATTCATCCTTTTATTTACATCTTTGATCTCATCAAACGATCCCTTCTTCCTGTTTTACTGAGAATTCTTATTAAATATAATCCCAACTTAGTGCTTCCATACCTTGCCTTGAAGAATCACTAAGAAAGTAATAATCTTCTTCTTTTTTAATAAAAGACTGAAGTCCTCCTTCATCCTCAAAATACTCAGGTTCTACAGTGGGACTATTTTTTATACTCAGCAAGGTTCCATATGCAGCATCTGTTTCACACTCCTGCTTCAGGTGCTCAAGAACAAACTCTTCAGATCTAATATTATCAAGAGTAGAGGAGATTACATTTTCACTTAAAATTGGTGATCCAGACTCCAAATCGCTGTCAGTTTCTTTATGCTTAAACTTATATCACATTACATACAATCTCATCATTTAAGGCTTCATGCCAACCCGGATTACGAATTGCTTCAGAATAAGTTTTTGGGACATCACAATTATAATTAGCAGACAAAGGTAGTTCATCATAAGCAAAAGCTACAAAATCATCAAGGTATTTTGGTTTATGTATGGTTCTTTTAGGCTTTGATTTTTCTTCTTTAAAATCAGGAAAAGATTTCATTAATGCTAATTTGGTTTGCTTACCTTTTAGACAAATGTCTCAAAGTCCCACCGGGAAGAGTGAGCTGTGTGCCATTCTCCGATGCATCAATTTATTACTTGCAGTAACCACATTAGCTTGCTCTTGAATGAGATGTATTTCACCACATAAAGTTTTCCAAAAAGTTCTCTTAAAACTTTACTACCACAAATAATTTACTTAAACTTAAGTCTATATGTTTTAAAAAATTGTGAAATATCTCATCAGACAATTCTTATTTCTCTAGTTCCCCTAAGCTTATACTCTTACATTTTAAAAATTATCTAACTGAATTATATACTTGATTTAAAAATTGTGCTTATGAATTTATATACTATATTGTTTATAAATTATTTTTCAATTGAATGCGAGAATGGATAAACAGAATTATGAATTTCAAGTACACTGCTATCTTTATAAATCCTCCACAGATCGCACCCTTTCATACATCATCGTGAAATTTTAAAATAAGCAATGTTTGATAGATAAAAGAGATGTATAGTTTTTGACAAAATTTCAGTAGAGAGATGTACTTCAAAGGAAGGTATAAATAGAAAAAAAGGATTTTTTTGTCAATTCTGTCACTCAAAATTTATATTTCATATTATAATTTGTTTAATGTTATGATATAAATTTTTTAAAAGTCAAAGCAAGGGAAGATTTATTTAAAGAAGGCTTAAACAGAAAAGTTTGATTTTTGCCTATTATTATTTAGTACATTATAGTAATGTATCGTTTCCAAATATATATTAATTAGTAATGATTCTTTAAACTATTTATGTTTTTTTGTTCCAGATTCAGATGAGTGTCGGTGTAGAATGTCTTTCTCCTAATGCTACCTCGTTATCTGCAATTGATACAGGTAAATATGCTTTATATATAAATATAATGATATAATATAATGATATATAAATCATGAAAAGATTTTAAAATTGAGTCTTCATAAAAAAATTTTCATTTTATGGTTCACTGAATTCATTTTTGATAATTGAATCATGATGTCTATGGGTGTATGTGAGGGAATACCAATGTCTTTTTCTAATATTCTACAAGTTGCAAACAGTTTAAAAAGAAATTCAACTATATTAGGCAATTTTAGGTAAGATAAGGAGATATATAGCTATTAATCACAGCAGGAGGAAATTAACTTTGACAGAGATCACTTTTGAGTTAAAACCTGGGAGAATAGTATCATACTTATTTTCAAAGAATTTTCTCCTATTAAATTATTTCCTATAGAGAAATCAAGTTATACTTTTAGGTACCATGAAACCACTTTTGAAAATATCATTGGACCCTTAAGTATTCTAATATTTTCTTGGTGGTTATAAATATTCAGCTAATGCTGACTTCCCTCTGCATCTATGCTTTATGTTGGAAATGAGTTGGAAATAAGGCTCAAGAAACACATTTCTGACTAAAAGCATAGACACTCAGGAAAGTTGGCATTAGCAGAACAATAAGAGAAGCCATAGAAATCATAAAAAATCTAAATAACATTAATAGGAAGAAGGAAGTCGAAATTAGAAACCAGCATTATCAGTCAGGAAAATCAACACAGCTATAGGGATAACAGGAGCTAAAGAGACTCTGCTGGAAAGGAAGTGATAAGAGCCAACCAATGGGAGGCATACTTAGCTCAAGGCCAGGTCAAAAAGCCCCCTAGACAGGAAGTCACTCTCACGACCAGTATTGCTACATGGTGCACCTCACATGCGCTGCCTATATCCCTCAACACTGAAGCGCCTCCAGTCATTTCAGAACGGTGTGCTCCGGAAGATAGTGCAACACACCACACTTCAGCGATCCAAAGTGGATGTCATTCGGGAAGAACTGGATATCCCGAAAATTGAAGAGTACATCCGAATGCGGATCTTCTAGATATTCAGAACCTCATCTTCCGGGATGTTAAGCCACCTGCCCTACCACGACGATGGAAGGTTGAGCTCCAGAGCCAGAGGCTCCTGGACATGTATTCAATAGAGGGAAGTTAGTACCCCATATGTTACATGTAACATGTAAAATAATGTTTTTATGTAAATATGTATATATATTGTAAATATTGTTAGTATATAAGATAGTATTAAGTTAGTATGTAAGTATATACAATGAGGGCCCCTCACCCTCCTAAAATGTAAAAAATAAATTAATTAACCTTAAATATATGTAACCACCTTAGAATATAAGAAAATAGCAGTAGATACATGCCTAAATCCGGTGCACTGGCACAGCTAGAGTATCGCTATAGACGTAAAATATAAATATAGAGGCAAAAAAAAAAAAAAAAAAGTCACTCTTTCATTCTATTTTTACCCCTGAAGAAGTCATCACATGGAGAGTGAAAACTTGGCAAAAAGTAATTTTACTGCTTGGTCAAGCCCAAAAGAAATATTTACAAGTATTATTATTAACTAATCATAGTCCAGCAAATAGAAAAATAGTAAATTTATTTGGAATCAAAAACAGAATTATTATACATTTAGATCAAATATGATAAATAACATAATATATATTTTATTAAAGAAATGATATATCCAAAACTAAATTATCTTTTGTTTGTAAATAATATTTATGAAGATTTCTGTTCAATAGTTGCTCTTTATTTCAAACCTTTGGGAATTAAATTTGTCAACTGCAGCAAAAAACTAATTCATGTTGAAAAGATTCAGATATACAGGATATAATAGCAAATTACTATTCAGGAAAAACAAATCACCACAGAGTACATGAAGTATGCAATAAAATTAAACAATTATATTATTGGTCCCAAATGGAAACTTCAACCCAAGGCTTTATAAATGATTTTGAAAACTGCCTAAAATCAAAATATAAACAAAATCCCCTCAAGCTTACCTATAACAGAACTCCAAATTCAACAAGACCTTTCCAATTATGATACAATAAAATTGTATTACTCTAAATTTTTAACCATTATAGATAAATTCTCAAAATATGTTCAAGCTTATAAATTAAAATCTTCTCAAGGAATACAAATTATAAATAAATTACTTATGTCCTTTTGCACATAGAATGTGCCATGGAACCCCACAACAAAAAACTTGTAACAACAGGAATGAATTCAGCAACATTTTAGTAAAAGAACTAGACTTACACAAAATTAATATACATTTCACCTCTTCACAAAACTAAACTCTAACTTATCAATAGAAAGATTTCACTCAACTTTAATTGAACACATAAGACTTTTAGAAAACAGGGGAAAACTCAAAAATTATTCAATTGGTACAAAGTTAACACATGCAATTTTGATTGACAATGAAACACCTTTTGAAATTATAAATGGACATTTAAATGAGACATACCCAGCCAAAGTTGAAATTGAAAGACAATTAATTAATAACTTTATGAATAACAATAGGTAAAAATTTAAATTACTGTACTAACAAGTAAACGAAACAAATATTTTGGTAAAAGAAAATTCCCTTAAGAAAGCAAATATTGAAAGGACTGATGAACCAATACAGGACCTTTACCAATGTACAAAACAAACAAAAACAATTAAAAATACTGATGACAAGAAATTAATATAAACCAGAGACTTTAATTGAAACTGACAAAAAACTAAAAACAGGAGTAATACACCCAACTCATAAAAAAATAGTCCTAAAAATACATCAATCAAAACATAAACATAAACATAAAAAACCTAGGAAATTACTCAAAATGATACATGAAATTTAGACATCTTAAGTACATCAAACACACAAAACAATAATATTAAATCTACTCACACAATAATAGACTTGTGTGAATATTTATCAGATTCAGACTCAAACCAATTTTAATTTCTTTACATATTTTNAAGAATATAGTTTGGTATGTGTGTGTGTGTGTGTGTGTGTGTGTGTGTGTGTGGGTGTGTTATAAAATTTGTTATGATTACATACATAAATATATATTACATTTAAATGCTAAAATGTTTGTTATAAAACAAATATTTGAAAATGGAATTATACACCTATTACATTCTAAATTATTTTTTGTTATTTTAATTATAAATTACACATATTTCAAATTTTGGTCTTCCTTTAAATCCCCAACCTCTTAGGTTATTACATCTATTTATGATCTCACCCAATGGTTTGTGAGACTGAGATCACTTACTAATGTGGATTTCTTAGTTTCTGAAATTTTACATAAAAACAATTTTTTGCTTCAACTATTTATCTATTGCTAATATTATTATGATTAGTGAAAATTAAATAAATTTTAAGACGCATCAAGACTAATTAATATTCTAATGTTTATGTTCAATAATATATATATATTTTTTTTTACTCTCATACCTTCTATTCTCCGTCTTCATTGGTTTTTGCAAACCATCTCCCGTTGGCGAGCGCTTTCGGACGTTGTCCATCTTCTGGCCGAATACATACGTTCACTGTCACGGTCTGTATGTCACAACCTTGTTGAATACAGACCGTGACAGTGAACGTATGTATTCGGCCGGAAGATGNTTAATAACATTATTTTACATAAAAAAATAATTAAATTAGTATAATTATATTTAAAATATATAGCAACAATGAATTCCTTGCAATAAATGAAAGCTGCTGAATATATAATAGGTGAAAATAAATAAATAAATAAAAATCTTATTTTGGGTTTCTTCTACAATTTACTAATGGAGCTACAGAACATTACTGACAAGCCATAATACTAACAACAGAACATACATTCCTACATTACTATACACTAGACCTCTCTTACTTTCTCAATAAGAGAACACAAAAAACAATACAAATTAATTCAAATGGAGGACTTTTGACCTGGACATCAAAAGTAGAGCATTTGTTGGGTTCTGTTAAGGTTGAAACGTCAGTTAAATCTCTTGTTCTCGGAGATTTGAAAAAAAAAAATTTTATTTCTCAAAACTAAAAGTATATTTTTGTTACAACAAACTTACTATAACTATGGTAGCTTAATACTAATCAAGGCTAGGACAGCCTTCTAACCCTACGACTAGACCGACTCTCGGATAACACCAGAATGACCTCCGCTCGTGGTGAAGGGCTTATATCTAGTTCCTTATCAGATATCTTTATTATGTAACATATGAGTCATACTTCTAGGAATGGCCATGCTTCCTAGGGGTTGAGTGTCTTTAACTGTCGTCACTAACGTATTGAGGGTTCCCTCTGAGGCTGGGCCGAGGGTCCTCGCTGACGTTGAGTCGTGGGTCCTCGCTGCCGTTGGGCCGAGGGAACTCGCTGGCGTTAGGCTGAAGGCTCGCGCAGCGTGGGTTTCCTCAGCTGCTGACATGCAGCCTTTATAGTTAGCAGGGTGACTTTTGGAGCAGAGAGCACAGGTGGCTGGAGTGTCCCTGGTCTTCTGGCACTCTCGGCTGTCGCAATTTTCCCCGCATTTGACACACCGAGGAAGGTGGTTACAGTTAGAGCAACTATCTCAAGAGCTTGAGTGACAATACTGTTGGCATCTGTGGCATTGAATTATGACATGACGAGGGTGAGGGTTCTCCACCACTACGTTTGTGTGAGGTCTAGATCTGTGAGGTCATTAATGGAGTTAACATTGGTAGTTCTCTCTAGGTCTACAAAAAATAGCGGGAGTGGCACTTTAGAAATTCCCTCAGTTCCTCGCCGGGTACCAAGGACTTCCAAAACACTCTTTGGTTTAAACCCGCGTTCCCAGAGTTCTAAGGCTAGTGTCTCAGCAGGAGTGATGTGGTGAAGATATCGAATGACAACTCCAGAATTCGTTCTTCTTGGAGTTGATAAGAGTGATACTCGGCTTTTGTATCTGTTAGATATTTAACTATAGCGCGATAGGAATCAGGAGTGTTAGAATTTATTTTTGTGTCTGAATATTTACTTATACATTGGTAATTTTCTCCAACTATTCGGACAAGCTGTGTGCACATAATTGAAAATTTTGAATGTTTTTGACAAAGATCGGTGGGGGCTTGGGAATTTTAGGGGCGGTCATTGTTTCCATTCTATTTTACTCAGTGGGGAGAGCGCTGAACGGGTTTAGCGTAAAGAACAACAATTCCGTGATGGCTGGGGCATTGTTGTTCAGTACCGTCTGGTCGTTGGAGCCTGCAAGATTCGAGATTAGAGTTTTCGCCTGGGATGACAGTGTGCTAGTGGACGAGCCTTGATGACTGGCAAGCAGCGGGTCTCTGACTTCTGGGTGGTGGAGAACTCATAGGTAAGGGCTTCCCTCCAGCTGAGCGAGTTCTCTTAATGCGGTCTTGTAAATGGCATGTATAAAGAAAGAGAGAGGGGGGAAAAGAAGTAGAGTGCCCGAGTATCGAACCTGTATCGCTGAATTACGAGTCTCGCACGTGGGTGATAAGGGAGGCTATGAGAGCCTAGGGCAACGAGGTGGGGACCGGACAGGTCTTCCCCTGTCGTCCACAGTGAATCTTGACAGCTCCAAAAATAGTTCTCTTTGCTAATTGTTTTTGGGGTGATCCTCGTGACGTATCAAGCTGAAATTGCACTCAAATGTCACTGACACTTAACTGCATATAAGTGCAGAGTTTGAGATCACAGTTCTTCCTACAACTCGTGAAATATAGTTGGAAAGACGGAGCACTATATAGAGATGTGTACTGATCACTAGCTACACTGCTAATTAATGGATCAGGCCCAACTTTAAAGCAAATTCCGGGATATTCAGGTAGTTATAATGGTGCAAATGTGATAATCTATTTTCTATTAGAATTAAATTAATTATTAACTTTCATAACAGTCTCAATGATATTCAATATAATATAGAAACAAATTATGGATTTAAACTCTATAATTACAAACTTACTTAAAATTAGATGAATTAAGAACATCCTGTAAGAAATTCAAATGTTATTCATAAAGAGTTATCTTATGAGGATAATACTATTACTACTTCTTAATATTTATTGATGAATTTTAGTATTCAGAGACTTAGATGAAGTTATTGACAATGTGATGATTCCTGAGAAATCTTGTAAGGGTCCTTACAATATGACAAAAATGAAAAACATTCTTGAACAATCAGGAATGTTTATTTTCTAATGCCAATAATTAAGATGGACCATAAACAGAATCATTGAAAATAAATTCTATACAATTCATTATAGCTGTCATTCTAGATACCATAGTTTTGGTTCTGGTTTTATTGTTAAAGAGCAAATGAAACAGAATGTTATTGTTTTCACCCTTATAAATGAAAGAATATACATTCTACTGATCAAGGCAACCTTTTACACCTACTCTAAAACCAAGCCGAACGGCGGAGGCTCATAGACGAGATGAAAGAAATACATCCTGTAAGAAATTCAAATGTTATCACTCTCTATGTTAAATATTATTCAAGATATAGAAACTTCATTAACTTTTAGTAAGTTACAAACTTTTCACCCCTGTATTAAGTCAACTCATGACTTGTTTCATGAACTTAAAAAAATAAAGAACCATATTAATTCATATGGTTTTTAATATAACTTTTAGCGTAAAATATACTATATTTAAATTCGAGTCTTTACTGACAATAAATTGTCAACTAGATATGGATAGAATTATTTATACAACTAAATTATCTAAAGATATTTTAATACAATATATTTATGAAATGTATATGTTTTCTTTCCTTATCTCTCATAAAAATCAGAACTTGACCGTGACGGAGTGACTCCTAATTTTAATTTTATTTTGAAATCCATCATATAACTAAACATTTATATAAAAATTGTAAAAATATAGGGTACATCCATGCAATAGCAGCTACACAACCCCTCATATTGATAAATAAGTTCGAATGAAGTGAACTTAAAAGAAGATTTATTTTAAAAGAGAGTACAAATACAGAGTTACACTTACAGCCTAGGGACTACACTGAATGAGGAAAAGCAGGGATTCCAGGGTATATATAGTATTTACAAACAAAGAAAGTGCTGGTGAAGGGTCGGTCGGTGAAAGGTCGGCATGCCGCCAAAGGGATCCAGGCGGGTGCATATTGTAAGTACATCAGCAGATGTGAAGAAGAAATCATCAACCAACATTAGTCAACAAACTGCCATTCAACAAAACAGAAAAAGTCATCAAGTTTCTTGTACCATATTCCTTACAGCAACCAATACATTGCTGCAATGCCTCATCCTCAGAAAATAAAAATTAAATCATCAAGAGACATCCAAACAACTTATATCATCAGAATTTACATAATCAATCTAAAAAGGACAAACTTCTAATCTTCCTTCTCATATAATTTTAAAACTTCTAGTTATGGAAAACCAATTATTGTTTCCATTTTAAACTTTGATTCAAATTTTCCTATAGCAATTGAATTTTTCGTTAATTTAAAGAAATTAAGTTTACATAATTTAACACAGACCTTTTAAAACCTTTCAATGATAATGATCAAACCATTATCTTTACATCAAGATTATTATATTTACTTCTCTTTATTTTTATAACATATTACATCATTAAACATCACAAAATATAAAAAATAAATAATATGATTAATTATTTTCATCAGAAGCACCCTCAGATTGTACTTCCATGTGCAGCTTCAATTTAAAGAGGGAAGAGTCATGCTTTATAAAACTCCTACCTACACTAATATTTTCTTGACTATTATATAATTACTCAGATATGTAAACATTGTTCCAAGCATTGCCACAATCCCGCACACTTTTCAATTCCTAGTTCCAAACAAACAAACCTTTTCTCCTTGCATTTCTCCAGTATAAGTCATTCTATAAAGTACTTCACGAGTGTAAGTACTTCTCCTAGAGCTTGTCCATACCTTGCAATTGTACTTCAGTAATAACTATTGTTAACGAGTATAAATTGTAATTGTGTATTCTTTGTCGTTTGATAAGTACTTAAAAAGCTCTCACCAAATTGCAGAAAAAACTTCTTGTATAAACTTAATTATCAAAATTTACTGTTAACTTTGTAATGTTATATATCATATTTTGAACTGAAGGAAGAAGAAAGTTATCAAAAAGAGAGTTTGTTGATCGTAGATATTATTCTAGGATGATTTTAGTTGGGGTTCGGTCGAGGTAGATCCAAAAAAACACAATGTAAGCCGAAACGTTGGCAGATAATCCTTCATTAAAAAAATACATTTTTTTAATTTGTGTTTTTTTNATATATCTTTATATATATATATATATATTATATATTCATGTGAAATAACTAACTTGAATTTTCTTGTGTGTTTTAGAATTAGTTAAATTGGTTATTTCTCACTAAGTGCTACTTGGGATTATCTCTTTGTTGTCTTATTGTTCTTGTCAATTTTTATGAGATGATATTTTTTATTTGCTCCACTATATCAGTTAGGAAATAATTGCTCGAAAAAAGGAAATGTGTGATGGATAAACAATCATGTAGTTTTTAAAGAAACGAGTATATGTATAATGTAATATAGCAATATCTTAACTTTATGGAAAGTCAATTCCACCCATCTTGTCCTTGCAAAGTGTTCCATGTTTGTACCTATTTCTGGTCATTAATATTTCTTTATTGTTGTCAATTGTGATTCTATTATTATAGACATAGTTGTTAAATGAATGTTGTAAATAGTTTAGGAAATGTGCTAGAATTATGTGTTGTTTTTAAATACTTTTTCTCCATTTAAAATAGATCTGTCTGTGATGACATGAAATGTCCTATTGTTAATGTTTATGTATTTTATGAAGAAGTACATGACTCTATTAAACAAAAAGTTTTTCTCTATCTTTGTTCAATGTCATTTCCTTCTCCCATCTTTGCTTTATATTATATACTTTTATTGTACTATCAAGTTTTTAAGTTTATTTTTCTAGCAAGCAAGTTTTTTTTTTTTAGACTTGTAATAATGTCACAATGTTCATTTTTTCATAATATTCAGTTCAAAATAGGTCTATCTTCCCTTCCCCTTTCACTTTTAAAGATTTTGTACTGTAGCTGTAAATTATCTGTAATATCTTTAACAGTAATATAATATTGTATAATTTGAATTGAGGAAACAATAAAGATAAAGTCTATTATATGTAACCAACAGATAAGCACGAAATCAGTTGGTATAGATTGTTGGAGAGGGGGGGGGGGGGTCAGGTGGAGGGAAGGGCTAGGATAGCGTTGTACATAATGGACATTAACTAATAATAATAATAATAACAATAAAAGTAAGCAAAAATTTCTTATTATTTCTAAGTAGTCTCAAAACTAAATTGTATGAAGACTAGACACATATCCCACTCGATATAGAGCTTATTATAAAACTAGCTGGAAATGGTGCCTTTCCTAAGTCATTGAAAAATGAATAATCTTTAATCTAAAACTTGGGCAAATTTTTTTTATTAATTAATTCGAATTAACCTTCCCATGCAATAATAACCCCTTGTGGTAGAAAAAAAAAAAAGTAGTGCAAGATTTTATTACCATTCTAACAATTGTCATTGGTCAATTGCTGTATGTTCTTTTCAGGGTTACAGTAGTTAATCTCAAAATCAGAACTTGAATAAATTATAAAACAACACTAAACTGAAGCAGAAAGCGCCGCTATCTTTAAATTCAATATGATGAAACAAAAGAAAAATTTATACCTTTGGATTAGCATAATGGTGATAGTTTACATTAGATTTCAGTATTTATACTATCTCGTATGTTTTTTGGACAATATTAGTTAAGAATTTTCTCAACTTGTTACATATTTAGTTTTGTTTTTACATGGTATATGCAACCCTTAGAATACTTGGTAGTAATATCAAATTAGTAATAAATTTTTCCCTTTGTCCACATCCTTACATGTGCTTTTTCCTATGCTGTTGACATAGTCTGTTTTAGTCATCTTACCTTCACTGAAGCACCCTTGTCTAGATATATCTAATTTTTTTTGCTCTTAAATTCTCCTTACTGTCAAATCATACTTCATCCTCCATAAAAGACATTTCAGTAGTAATTTTTTTGTTTTCATTGTCGACTCATTCCTGAAAACTAGCTGGAGCCGTTGTTGACTGTGGAGGTACATATTAGAATAATTTAATTAATTAAGGATTTGGTCATGGTGTTGATAAAAACACAATTTTTCACAATGAGCATTATGAGAACAACTTTTTACAGTTCTTATGGAACATTCGTATCAAACCCCAACTAACTTTTCAGTTGTACATGGTACTCAGTTTTAAATAGTCAAAAATTGACTGAAAGAGTCCTGCTAATTTGATGAGGAAATATTTTTGTAGAGTTGTAATCTTTTTAGCCAGTAGACATACCTATCCCCTGAATCTTTAATATAGCTTCTACCAGGCTTCTAGCAATACTTAGGGGTATTGGTTTTACAGATCTGCAAAATTATGTTCAGCTGTATGAGATACTTCCACTAAATTAAATAAATATTCATAACAGGCTTACTCTTATCAAAAAATATGAATTAAACGAAAAAGAAAATTTATGATAATTCAAGGATTCAGTTTTTAGAATGAATTTAAAAAAAAATCCTCTACAAAAATATTTCCTCATCAGATTATTAGCTGAACTCTTTCAGTCAATTTTTGACTATTTAAAACTGAGTACCATGTACAGCTTATTTTATCCCTCAAGATAAATGAAAGCAATTAGGGAAAACAGTAAGATTATACGGCTGGCATCAGAATGATCAGGAGGCTCCAAGAGTGGGGGAAGCTCCCTACATCCAAAGTTATATTCTAAACCTTTTTTTAGGTTCACCCTACCCCCAAATTTATTTTCATAAATGTTTTTCTTAACGTACTTCTTTTTTAAATGTTATATAGTACAAAAGGTAGAAAATTTCATTTTATGCTTATTAAGTTCTATAATAGATTTCTTATCTCTCACAACTATATTGATGATTTTTCAATTTGACTTCTATGTTACCCCTCCTCTTTTTGACTGATTTCAGCTATTAATTATTAAATTCATCCAAGTTTGCAATGAGAAGCTTAAATACCAAATTTGTAAACTTTAGTTTAAAAATTGAGATTGCTAGAGTGCTTACAGGCAAAACAACTTTATTTTCTTCCAGGAATAGTGCCAAAAAGAAAAGAAGATGAGGATTTATTTAGCAATAAGTACATTTTATCTATAATGCCAAGCAAACAAAATTTAGGTTCAAATACCTTTTTTATTCCAGCTGTCAGAGAAAAAGTAAGTCAGTCAGGACTACATTTCTTAATAGGAGACATATCTCCAATGAATAGTCGTATGATGTGCTAATATTTAAGCGCATATCCTGGCCGGATAGCAGGAGATCCAGGTTCGATTCCTGGGGAGGACAGATAGATTTTTTTATTCTGTTCCCTCTCATTAATTGTTTAAAATTTACGTGGGATACAAAACCACAACCAAATAAAATATTTACAAAATGTAATATATTCAGTTTTGGAGAAAAAAAGGATTTCGATTAGAACTATAGATGACAACTATATAATTTTGGATATCATTTTTTTTAATACCTATTGTTTTTCATTGCAAGGCATATTTTGATTCATACCTATTCAGAATTTTCTTTTCTACTAAAATATATTTTAATTCTTTATTAAATTGGGAATTAAATATTCCTTTCCTCTACTTACTGTCATTACTAGAGAAAGATTAATTATTATTATACCAAGTACTTGCTAGTTTTTGAAACCTATTTTACAACTAAAACTATATTATGAATAATAATGGATGAAGAAAGAAATAAGGTACTTGCCCCATGGCGGGCTTGATCTGTGTACAGAATTGGAATTAATTGATTTCACAGTCAATATCATTGTTTGAGGAGAAAATATAAATGTTCACATAACAAAATTCATATAAACTGTTCAATATTATTGCTTGTCCTTAGGAAACAATTTTCATGCGTTAGTAGTAATAATATCACATCAGAAATGTACAGTTTGATAGAAATTAAAAAAAAAATAGATATGCTGAGATGAAGCTATTTGACTCATTGCTACAGCATGTAACAATGTATTGAAGGAATTGAAAGTAGTGACACAATTTAAGTTTTATTTCTTATTAATTCTGAGCATCCCCAAGATTAACATCTTATAATAATCTTATTACATCAGAGCATAAAAATCTTCCTAGTTTTGGGGATAGACTTAACTGGCTGTCCAGAAATTTTATTTTTATTAATAATAAATATGAATGTACATGGACAAGAAAATAAGAGGTTACCTAAAATTCTTATATTTATTTTGATGGCAAAGTTTGCCCTTTTTCTTGTACTCGTACTCCTTTTCTTTTTTTTTTTTCTTTTTTTTTTTTAGTGTTTCCTTTGGAATGGGCTGTATTAATTTGGTGTGTTTAAGTGTTCAGTGCTTTAAGATGATTGCCTAATTATTAAATGGAAAAAATAGTTCACTATAAAGTTTTAAAGTTTTACTTCCTTATTCCATAGTGAAGAAAAATTAAATTATTCAACCAAAAAATTGAAGTTGTACATTACTAAATTTTAAATATTGAATGTTTTCATGAGTCGATTTATGATTTTTGTTTTGGTTTTGCAAAATGTATAAATATGTTTTTCTCAATTTCTGCATGTGACATATGAAAATTCATTAATAAAACACACTTTTATTTTCTATTTATTTGTTACTTGACTACATTCCTATGTTTTTAAGAATTTTTTAATATCTAATACAAAGCTCATTTTCTTTATTATATATTGTTTGAATTTTGTTTCAGGAGGACTAATTGAGTTTGATACCTCATTTTTAACATTACGAGGTGAAGAGGATGATTAGCCCTCACTCACCTCTTTCCCAAACACGTCGTGGGTTTTTGCTCCTGACAGTGAATAACGGCACTAATAATCTTATTTGATAAGTGTCTCATAATTTAAAGAAAAAGAGATGAACTGTATGTACTACAAACTATATCCGCCCTTACATATATCATCTGGCTGGTGCCTTCATGTTCTACCTAACACTGATTGTATTCTTGTTCTATTGTTAAACTTATGAAAATGAAAACCCCATTTATGTGTAAATATGATAAGTTAAAATATATGCATAAATTAATAAGCTCACTTGGGGCTCGGTTGTGTGCATTTTTTGCCCCACTATCATTACGCTCAGGATGTCTTGTGATCCGGCAATAAAATGCAATATAAAGTTTTAAGCTTTTGACTTTCTTAACATGTGTAGGGTAGGTTGTGATTTATAAAAATAAAATAAAAAGACCGTTATGTGAGTAAGACATGTTCAAATTAACGGAATAGTATTACATGGATAGTTTTTGATTGAGTTATTGTTTGTATTTAATATTGTAACTAGTGGAGTGATCAGTAGTTTAGGACCTTTCTAACTGCTTCTGATTTAGGCAAAAGAGAAAGGGAACTGGACTTTTTAGGTGTGATTTCATTCCTTTTTTAAAGCATTACCTTTTTTGCTTGATGTGTTGTGAGACTACTAAAAATTGTTTTTTTTTTAAATGCTAGATGAAGCATATATTAGGTCTTTCAAGTGCATTTAAATTCATCTTCATCATTGTAGCCTCTGAGGAAACTTTAAGCCCTTCTTTTATTATAATAAATTTCATCTTAAATAATAGTGCTTAGTGAAGTGCTGAAAAGGGTTAAGACAAACAAAAGTTTGTTTAAAAATAATGAATATTTCTAACAAACAGTGATGGAAAAGTACCTATACTAGTTCTTAATTTTCTGAATGTCAATTATTGGTTGTGAAATTAATTTCTA
>KZ809311.1:85360-96831 GCA_000696205.2 Oncopeltus fasciatus | reverse complement strand
ATATATATTCACATATGATATTTATTGTTGTGATTTTTCTCTTATATTAAAAATGAAGCTCCAAAGTAGTTTTTTTTTTTAATACTATTTTTAATGTCAATGGAAAATTAATAGTCTATATGTGTCTACATAACTAAATATAGCTTGGAATTCTGTAAACAAAGTAATAAATTTTGAAGGATATACACAATTCAATGCTGAAATATTCAAGCTGGGTTACAATGTAAAAAAGCTGAATCAAGTTTAATAGCAAATAGTGAAATCTTGAAGTCATGTCTCATTGCTTAAGGAAAAGAAAAATTGCCAAAAGAATGAACCAAGGCCATAACCTGTCCATGCCACCAGACAGGAATCAGTTGGAGTGTGTAAATTACTAAGGAAATACTCTTCAGTCCCCTGCATTTAAAGTGCTTTTAATCATATTGTTTACCAGGCTTGCTCCCTATGCAGAAAGTCAGCTAGCTAGGCCCCAACCAAACAGATTTCAGAAGAGTTTTTAACATAAGATCATCACCCACCACCTCTTCATTGACTTTTAAGTCAGTATATTACACCCTAAAAAAACTGCCACTGCACCAGACCCTGGAAGAACTGCACATTCGTGGAAAAGTTGTTTGTCTAATAAAAACGGCCATGAGGGGCTCCAAATATATAGCGTAAATTGAAGTAGACCTTTTTAATGACTTTGAGGCCAAAGCGATACCTTGGCTTGCCTTCTTTAAACCTGTCAGAATATAGGCTGTAAGGGACTCGGTCATGTAAACGATACATACTCTGTTTGACTGATTAGCAACTTTCTTGATATTTAAACAACATTGACTTTGCCGCAAGATCCAAGAGGGTTTTGAAGGAAAACATTCTTTACCACTAAAGCTGCTGCTAAGGAGCTAGGCCTGAATGTCAATGAAGATACAACTAACTGTATTTGAATCAGGGAAAACAACTTGTATGGCCACTTGGAAATGGGTCTCCGCAAGTTTGAATTTGTTAACAGTTTTGTATACTTGTTTTCTAAATTCAACATACAAAACCATGTCTTGAAGAAAATCCTAATAATAATCACTGCAGCCAACAGGTGCTATTTGGGTTTAGCTCTACCTGGTGGTTATTTATGGTTCTGAGGCTTTGATAACTAAAAAGACAGATGAGAAAAGGATCACAGCATTTAAAAGTATGTGCTTCTGGTATATGTCAGAAACAGTAAAAGAAAGAAATAACTCGAGGTAATACAGAAACCAGGATCTGTCATTCTTCATTTTCAATGCATCAACAATGTGTCTTTTGAGATATAAAAACTGGTTGACTGCAGTGGACAACCCTTGTTGCTAGGAGCCCAGATAAGATCCCTGCTAAAACTATGAAAGGAGTCTGTACTCCATGGGATATTAGGCGAGTTGGAAGACGAGTGATGTGGCTGGACAGCATAACTGCCGACTCATGGAAAGTACTCAATAACTTACTCTTATGGACCACTTGGCTATTGTAGGAGGCCCAGACCAAGTGTCGGGTTGTCACGCTATAGAAGAATAATTTAAAAGTGAATAATTAGACAACAAACTTAACTAATATAGTTCAATCATATATTTTGAAATTTGTTATATAAATTCATTAATGACTGGTCTGTTGTCTCTTTTTTTCTTAATAGAAAATAGACTACAGTAATCAGCTTATAAGATCAATATCATACCCTCTCTCTTCAAAATTAGATGTTTTATGTTTAAATTCAAAAATTGATGTAAAAATATGCTGCTCAGATGCCATTTATTATAGTTTTTCTTGGAAACTGAAAGCCGAACCAAATTAAATGAAATTTTACAATTAGGTTCTGTCTGTTTCAACTCAGTGTATAATTTAATAAGAGTTTGATTCGTAAACTTTAAATGGTTTGAATTAATGGTAGAAAGTTTAATATGATGTAACAGCCAAACCATAAAAACTATCGACCTGGGGTCCATGCCATTTATTTGAATGCTTTAAGCTTAATGTTTTTCTTTGGTTGTGTTTTGTTTTTAGTGACTATGCTCCCAAAATTATATATANGAATTTGATTATTGTTAATGAAACTGTGTTTGTCACAGAATGCTATGTGATGAGTTTTTCAGTAATTTATATGTATTTAAAAAAATGTACCCTATTTTGAATATATTCTAGTCGTTGCTGAATAATCTCTTATGTGTGGTTCAGTAAACCGATTAGGGTTAGAAGTTTTGTTTTTTTTTTTTTTTTTTTTTAATCGTATCATAGATATGCTGTACTTTTGAGGATATAGAAAATGATGCCTATCCAAATTCATACTTTCAATCAAAGTCATAAATTATAGCCCAGAATGAAATAGTTAAAAAAAAACCAAGGGAGTGCTACTGGCAGGATTACTACCTACAACCATACCCCAGCACCTCTCAAGGAGTGACCAACAGGCCCCCTGCCAACGTTGGGACAGATATGAAAGATATGAATGCAAACCTATCACCCTTTACAACAGTAAACCCTTTTCAGCCTCTTCAAAACATTACTGGAGAGGACATGGAAACCACCACCTAATCGTATACCCTGACCACCTCCCATTTTTGCCAGAAACATACACAACTTTTTCCTAATGTGCATTCTACTCGATCAGCGAGTCGGCCGCAGGAGATATACTTGAGTCAACCGTCAGCATGACACTAAAATAATGCCAGATAGCCCTGACACCTATAGAGGTTTAGTGGGCTATCTAAAAGAGACAAACGCCTAGCATCACATTTACCAACTCAAGGAAGAGCATGCAGTCAGGGTCGTCATTCGTCACTTCCACTACACAAACTCTCCTGACTATTTCAAAGAGGAGCTCACGGACTTTGGCTTCCAGGTTTAGAAATGCCATCAAGCAGGCCTGATAAGGACGCTCATATAAAGACTCCATTGCCCTTGTTATTTGTCCGAGCCCACAAACAACATAGAAGAGGTATACAACATAACCTCACTTTGCCATTGCAGAATACGATTGGAGAATCCCCTCCCTCGAAGAGACATTGTTCAATGCCAGGAATACGATCACACTAAAAGATACTGTGAGTATGGTGCCTGATGTGCCAAATGTGGAGGGACTCATCTCACAGGGGACTGACAGAACACCTGCTGTCTGTGCCCTTTGCCAGAAATACCATCTCGCCAATTATAAAGGCTGCCAGGTATACAAAGATTTGAAGCAGCGGACCCAGCCCACCAGACAGCAGGACTCAGCACCTGTAGCGTGAATGCCCCCACCACCCTCAACAAGAAAAGTGGACTCAGGATGTTTTTATGTGAAGGTGACTTACCGGCCCAGACAAGAAGAACCTCTTCCTCTATGCCAGCCTCCTCTGGAATGCTAATGGGCATTAAAACACATACAAACAAACTCAAACTAACAATAGAAGGCAAATGTATTGACGTACTCTTACATACTGAAACAAGACTAACAAAAAATAAAAACAACATACCAGGCTATACAACTTACTGAACTGATCACCCAGACAGACGAGCTCATGATGGAACTGCGCTCCTTATTCGCACTTCCTATACTCATCATTTAATACCTTCCACTCCTACAGACTCGCTCCAATCCACTTCAGTGTCCATCAATACTTCCACTTCCCCAATTACCTTTTCTGCAGTATATTGCTCTCCTAACAAATCTATCAGCACAGGCCAATTCCAAGAGCATTTTAAATCCCTAGGTTCCCGTTTCCTCTCTGGCGGAGATTATAATGCGAAACATCTGCAGTGGGGCACGAGAACGACCAACTCCCGTGGCCGTGCTCTGTATAATGCTATCTCCTCTCACAATCTCTCTACTCTAAGTCCGTTCTCTTCTACCAATTGGCCCACCGATGTAAACCGTTTTCTTGATATCCTAGATGTTTCGTATTTAAAATTTTTATTCCCTACCACCACTCTGTAAAAACATTAAATGAACTTTTCTCTGACCACAACCCTGTCCTCCTTAAACTGTCTCTCACACCTATTCCTAGACAATCGCCACCAACCTTAATAAGTGTCCCATTGATTAACCACTTTTTAGAATTCTTCTAGAAGAGTCACTTAACCTTAAAAACCTCTGAAGAGCTGGATGATGGTGTCCAGTTCTTTACTATTCAACAATGCCTTTGGAAGGCTAACTTAAAACCCACCAGCACCCGCTACACTATAAATTCAGCTGAACCCCTCCCTGATTATATTAAAAACCTTATACAGGCTAAGCGTCAAGCTCGAGCCCTGTTCCAGAGGTACAGGCACCCTCAGATCATGGGGAATTCAACCAGCTATCTCGTCTCGTATAACAAAAACTAGATGCTTTATGAAATAAGGCATTTAATACCTACCTGTCTAGCCTCTCAGAAGCAGACAAATCCCTCTGGACTGCTACTCACAGGATTCTGAATTATCATGAACCTTTTGCTCCCTTGCATCGAGAAGATGGTTCCTGGGCCTCTTCCAACAAAGACAAGGCCCAAATGTTTGTCCAGCATCTAAAGCAAACATTCACTCCTCACCTAGAATCCCGATAATTTGTCCAATAATGTGGAGGTGGTGGAGTGTGCTTGGACCTATCATTTTTATCCTTTATACTGCAGACATCCCCACTCATCCTAATACCCTTTTAGCCGTCTTTGCAGATGACAAAGCAAACAAACCCTGATTCCAAAACTGCTTCTAACATTTTACAAAACCACCTCGATGCTATTCAGCAGTGGTGCAGTAAATGGAGAATTAAAATAAATGAGTCGAAATGCGTACAGGTAAATTTTCAACTAGGAAAAGATACTCCTGATAATGTTAGATACAATAACATCCCTATAACTCTCACTGATTCAGTCCGTTACCTTGGGTTCCACCTTGACTCACGACTCAACTGGAATAAACATACTTAAATCAAGCGACAAGAACTCAACAGACACCTCGTACTCTTATACAGCCTTATAAATAGGCGCTTACAGCTCACATTAGAAAACAAACTGACCATCTACAAGACCATAACACGACCAATCTGGACCTTCGGAGCAGAACTGTGGGTTGCCACTAAGCCTTCCAATATCCAACAGATACAACCCTTTTAGTCCAAAATCCTCAGAATAATTGCTAATACTCCGTATTATGTTTCCAACTCTACCCTTCATCACGACTTTAATATTTCTTTTATCAAAGACCTTATCTCCACCCGCTTCAAGCTTTTCCATAGTAAACTCCAATTTCATCCCAATGAAATTGTGCTCAATCCCTGTCGCCAACTCCTATCATCACAATCCTCCCTGGCGACTAAAACGAAGATGGCCTCACGACCTTCTGGTCCTTAATGCATAAACTTATTAGGAGGGGGGTCGATGGGCCCCTTCTCCCTGCACAGTGATGATCATTTATTTATTTTATTGTTATTTTATGTTTTTTATTTATTTTATATTTATTTGTATTTATTTTTTTTTCTCTTATACATTATTTATTTTGATTTATTATACATATCTCTCATCAAATTACAAGATGTTAACTAACAGAATGTGATAAATAGATTTATTTATTTAAAAAAAAAGAAAAAAAGAAAAAAAAAGCAATTATTGAAGGTGCTAGGGCGATAACAAAATTTTTAAGGCATTATGTAGCTAAGCTTTATGAGTTGGTTCATCTGCTGTGTAATGTAAGAACGATAACTAAAAAATTAATATATGTCTGAATTTAATAACTTACTTCATTTATTTGCCTGAGATAATCAGGATAATTTATTTTCGATTGAGAGTGATCTGAAACTGCGAATCGTAATTAATTCATTTTGCTAATGGGCAGAAAGCCTTTTTAAAGGGCAATTTCGTTTGCTATAACTGACTTAAACCCGGACTCGATTGGTGATCGAGCTTAAATGTTCTGATAGAGAAAAGAACTAAGAAAATGTCAGAAGAAAGGTAAGAGCTAACTTAAACCAGGGAAAATGGTCATCTTTAGGATGTAAAGGACTAAAATAAGAAAGTTGTTCTTAAGCCTCTTAAGATAATCCTCAAGTTTCTCAGAGAGTTAGCCGGTGCACAAGGCATGCACTGGCAAAGTGAGGAAAGGGAAGAAAATAAAAGCTGATAGGCCAAAGGAGGGAGATGATATGAGCGATTAAAATGTTTGAGAGTGGAGATGGATCTATAGGTCATCAGAGTAACATGCTATTTCCAAGATTGGGTTTGATCAAAAGCAGGGCCAAAGTTCTTAGTAGTATGAACGAACTGGATAGCAGTGGTATTTATTAGGCTTACAAGAGTCCATTTATTTATTTCGGAGTAGATATTGTTGAGCTCTTCAATTAATCAGTGGATTTTAATATGTAAGGATAAAAAATAATTTTAATAAAGTTCATAAAGATTTTGTAAAATATTTAAATAAAATCTTAGTAATGTTTCATTTCAAATGTAACTTAATAACTTATTTAAAATGAAATACTATAGATGAAAATCCCAATCCTCAAGTATTTATTTCCTAAATTGTTTTAGTATTGGTTAAGCATCTAATTTTGAACTAATTATACAAATAAAAAATTAAATTAGACATTTGAACTTTGATGTTTTTTCTGCATTTGTTATACCACTATTTTAACCAGCATACTTGTTAATGGAATTGCTTATGTATTTGATTTTAATCTTTTCTTAATCATTAGTGGCATGTAAGCCTACCATGAGCACTTTTGGTTTCTCACAATCTTAAGTTATTTAATTCAATCAAGCTCTTCTCAACCCTTCTGACTGACCAATTTTGATCTCATGATTGATGGGGTTTTTGTTCCATTTATGTATTATTTTTAATTATTTATTTATTTTTGCTGGAATTAATTTTATGTTGATGATACATGATGTGAAATATATATGAGCTTGAAGCAATTTTACTAATAAAATTATTTTCTTTTAGGGAATTTATGTTACTGAAGTTCATGAGGGAAGTCCAGCATCAAAATCAGGATTACGGATGCATGACAAAATTTTGCAGGTATTGCTTCATTGAAGTTCTACAAAAAATTAGTACAAGTTTTATATTACAATTTGAAAAATGCATATATTTGATCTTTGACTCATTTTTATTTCCCTTTTAAAGATTTCATTTCTTTTTAACGAAATTTCTGTAAAAAAATATTCCTGCTCCTGCGCATCATACTTTCTGTATTCTTGTTTGGTCTCTTAACAACATATTTCATCAACCTCCTGCTCTAACCCTTAGTTTTCTTTTTCTCATGAAATAATAAACCCGTGTCACTATTTCCTTTGCCATTTCATCCTTCCTCCACTGTTCCTGGTTCCTCTTTCACTCACTCTCTCTCTCTCCCTCTCTCTCTCTCTCCCTCTCTCTCTCCCTCTCCCTCTCCCTCTCCCTCCCCCTCCCAACAAGGGTTAGGGGAATCTTGTAATAGGAGAGACATGCGGAGGNTTTTGCTACTATAAAAAAAGAAAACAAAATCACCAATATACTTATTATTATACAAACATGGGTACAATAACTCTAGTTGACTATTCCCTATTTATCATTAAAAAATTTAGTAGAATTGGGTTAATGACCATATTTGGATTAATATTTATATAAATTTCTTGCATTAGATTTGGATATGATATCCTTAAACTGCACTAAATTTAGTGATGTCCCTAAATTATCGGGCGGTCTCATTTATGATTAACAGTTTCTATTTATCTTTCTATTTACTATTGCTTGTCGATAAATGATAAAATGCCAAGATTGTAATCAAATTACTTTTTATCCTATTCTTTTGTTTATGTATTGAGAATACTCTAAATTTTATAAGGCACAGTTAGGACACGACCCCTTATTAGCAGTTTATGATTTAAATTGACTATCTCTCTACCTTCTATAAATTCCTCTCTTAACTGACTACTCAGATTTCTTACTTTATAAAAACATTTTTTTTTTCTCTAGAATCCTGTACCACTCAAATTAAATATAATGTAATTTTTTTTTCTTCTGAGGGTCTCCTTTACTACCCTACCTCTATTCCCTTCCTTGGCTCTTTAAAAACATCAAGGGCAGGGATTGATTGCTCTTGACTATTCTGGTCGCTGTATTTGGAATAAACTGAGGACCTGAAAACATTTGCTCCCAAGAAATATCATTTGACATTTGATTCCATGTTCTGTGAGGGGACTTTTCCTAAGCCAAATTTCACTGAATATTGAGGGTTATGCTTTATTTATTTAAGCTGCCATCAAAACCTACCTTGGAAACCATTAGAGTGGTTTTAGATTTGTCTACAATTTCTTGACTATGTCCTGGCAGGCCTTCTTTAACAATGAGACTTAGCTGTGGCCACAATATCCCAAACTTTCTTTTGAATATAATACAATTTTTTTATAAGTTAACTTTTTACAATCGTAACCTGACTAGCTCATTTGTGTTCTAGCTGGCCTTTGGATGCCTTCCCTCATTTTGCATTGCTAATTGAATTCAGGAACCTATCTTCTCAAATATTTCAGTTGTACTGTTTGTAATTCATATTTACTTAGGATTTTTTTAAAATATTTTTATTTCATTAGTTTTTTCCATGTTAACATAACTTTCATATTGAATATTCTGAATTATATTAAATAATTATCTTAAATCATTTGTAATTTAGGTTCCAATTTTACATTATCTTATTATTCGACAAATTGTCAAAATTTTTAATGAAATTAAACAGTCACATTTATTTTCCAAATTTCCATTCTTCAAATATTTGTTTTATTTTAATTAAGGCTATCCTTATGGAGTTTATGTAATTTACAATCAGTCTTACAAATTTGGATATCCATTTTCTTTTTTAATTTAGCCAAGTTGCTAATTTGATCATGAAGATCTTTTAATTTTAATTAAATTAAATTAATGTTGTATTTAGTATCCACAGTATATTTTGATGTTTCTACATCTTTTATTTCTCTCTGAATAAATCTATATTGCAGATTTGAATGAATTGATTTGCATCCTAACTGAATTTTTATATTATATTCTTATGGTTATAATTCTCCTACTGCTGTTTAATCTTGCCCTGATTGGTATTCAATAGTTTCTTGTTCCTTTAATTTTGTCCGTATTATTTTATTATATCCAGTGTGATTATGTGTATTTACGTCCTTTTAAATAAGCTTTTCTTAAAAAATGCGTCTCATCTAGCTCTATTTGAGTTGATGTTTTAGGTGTGATAAATATTTCATTTAATTTTGATATGGGTTTTGTTAGCTACTGCTCTAAATTAGTATGCTATTTAGGTAAACTAATAGTTCATTTTTATCTAATAGTATAAAACATTGTTCATTAATGCTGGAGATATCAGTCAGGGTTTCGGCCAGGATACCCAAAAATTTTACTCCTTGTGATTTTTTTCTTTTTGTGTGTGCTCTGCACTCTCTATCCCACCTGTTCTTGATTACTATATATATATACTTACATACATACATTACAAAAATTAAACATTTGCAGCTGCAATATATATATAAGCATGAACAGGAGGGANTATTTATTTATTTAAAAATATTTGTTAAAAAAATGTTAAGGTGGGTAATATGGAATAATATCCAATCAATAATGTTTTAACTGACAAATTTATATAATATCTTATTCATTTGTTCTCAAATAATAAGGCACTTAATTGATTGAATGACTATTATATTCACTAAGGTTAAATAATATAGGGTCAGGTTTTTACTTTTAGCTGAGAAATTTATTTGCAGAAATCAAATTCACCCTGCCTCTTCTTTTTATAAAAGATTCTCATCTTCATTGATTTGAACTAGCCAGGGAAAGATTCATTTCTTTTCAGGGTCTATATGTAAATCTATCATTTAATGAAAATTATTTGAAGAATTATGCATTAATGTGCCTTACGATATGGTCAAGTTATTAATATTTTATGTTTCATTTTTGTTTTCAGTGTAATGGCTATGATTTCACTATGGTGACACATAAAAAAGCTGTGGATTACATAAAAAAACATCCTGTTCTCAATCTTCTTGTTGCGAGGAAAGGAGTTACTTCTTCTTAACTATTGTATTTAGGAATTATTATAATTTTACTGTTATCATTTAAACCCACCAAAGATGGACCTATAATAACTTAACAGTACTTCCAGTACTGTGAATTATTTCTGTTGACTTAAAAATTATTGAATTTTAGAAAATCCCAAGTAGAATTAATGCTATTTTTTTCTTTTTGTGCATTTCCAAACAACTTAAAGCTTCCTACTAAATTATAAAACCCTCTCTCATTGTCATCATTCATAAAAAAATGTTTTTACTTATTTATTATCTCATTTTTTTTTTTTTTCATCTTTCTCTTGGTAATTTTCTATTTTATGAGAGCCAATCTGTTAATTAAACAATTATGTTAGATTATATTCATTTCCAAGTTCAACCATTGCTAAGTTTGTTTAATTTTATAAGTTAGTTTGCTTTGGTAAAATTGTTGGTACATTGGTACACATACACTCCCACATACACACACACACACACACACATAAATAAGAAGAAATGCAGAGTTTTGGAATTTACAGAGTAGTAGAAACAAAAACATTTTTTTTAAATTTTTTTTTTTATGATTTTGTAAATTTCTTGTCAAAAATTTTATGAGTTATTTTATTAGTAGTGATTTTAATGATGAACCACTGTTGCACATGAATGAATCTGTAGCTGATTTATTTTAATTTGAATATTTGAAATATTTTCAGATCCCTAGGGAATTTACAATAATTTGAGATCAACTGCCTGTTTATGATGATAAATTGAATTAACTGTACTCATATGAAGTCTTTACTGCTGTATATTTACTAAGTACATTAATCTGTAATTGACATTTAAACATAGATTAAATGCCTCTTACGAATTAAGCAGTCACATAATATGAGTAACTTGTTTCCTCACATTTGAAAGTAATATATTCAGCTCAATGGATAATAATGAGAAACGATGATGTCAAAATTTGTATCTATTTTATGACAACAGTGTGACACAGCCCAGTATTTTATCCTGCAGTCATCTACCCTTCTCATTCATACAATTTTTTCTTGGGGGAGTTCCTGACAACTGAAAAGAAAAACCAAAGCAGTATTCATAGGATCTTAATGTTATAGTTTCATCAACCAAGGGTAGGTTATAGACATCAATAGCCACTAATTATTAATTAGTTGACCATTTCAGAGGAAATGTCTGAGGTTCAGTCTATGTTTGTTTGATTATAAACTTACTTGTGCTAACTAAATGTTTTTATTTTTTCAGCCTGTTTTTCAGATCTTCAGGGCTTTGTAATTAAGTACAAAACAGAATAAATTAAACAAAAAACGAATTACTGTCTAATATAATTTTCCATAAAAATTCTGGGAAAAAAATATAAACAATGGGATAGAAAATTTAAAAAAAAGTTATATGTAAATAAATACAATAAAATGAATAACTGGCAATAAATTAGAGATATTTAAATATCTATTAACTTAAAGTTTAAAAAGGTTATTTATG
>KZ809311.1:57341-69887 GCA_000696205.2 Oncopeltus fasciatus | reverse complement strand
CAAAATCTTTTAAGATATTTACTTTTATTTTCAATTAAATTTATTTTGCATTCAAGTCTTATTTTTTGCAAGTTGTATATAACCGTATAAGTATTTCTTAATTATAACATGAATTAAGATAGCTGTATTTTAATTTAATGTTAAAAGAAAAAGACAAACTGCTGTAGTATATTTAAACTTTCTTTTTTATTAATTATTATTTTAAAATTGTCTTTTTTAAAGGATGGCATCTTAAATCCTCTTAGAGCTTTGTTAATAAATAGAAAAATAATTAAATGTCTAAGATGTTGATTATAGTATCTCATTAATTTGTTTTCTATTTATAATTAAGCTGGACACAAATATATGCCAGGCTATTTGGCCAGGAATTAAGTATAATCTACAAACTTGTTTAAGGGGTTATTATTTAAAAGCAATATATGGGCTGATTAATAAAAGTATGATTGATTCTTCTTAACTTTCAAGGTAATTCTGTTAGTTACTGTTGAATAATTATCTAGTAATCCCATATTCTTCAAAAAGATTAAAAGAAAAGAAAAAAAAACAAAAGAAAAAAAACTGAAATCTTTAATTTTGTTGTGATCTATGAGTAAAACTTCAATTTATTTTCCTCTTCACAATATTTCACCTTAGCTTAAAATGACTAATACACTATGTTCTATTTAAATGTAAACATTTTCTATATGTTGAAAAGTAATTAGCTAAAACCTACAGTAGAGAACGTTAAACAACCTACAGAAAAATTCATTAACATCCTAAAACAATCTTTGAATTTTGTTAGCAGCAATAATCTACAATTAATAAAATAATTAAAAATTTACTATCTTTAAAAAATAAATAAATGAATATCAGAAACTAAATCTCATCACTACCTTCTATATATAATGTAAAAGTACATTGATGAAGGAGAGAAAATAAACCTTTACAAAGATACCTAAATCTTCTAAAAATATTTGCAAAAATGGCAAAACCAACAAATATGTTGCCTACCTATCCAGCATTAAATCCATGCCATAGAGTAGTATGGTGGATAATAAATTAATTGATAGAATAATTTATATAAATGCCACAAACTAATAGAAATTACTTCATTCATACAATAATGATTAAAATTAAACAAGTAAAATATACAGATTATAATTAATATACAATAAATAAAAAAGAAGTAAAATTCTGCCTTTAATGTTTAACCCTCTCTACCCTATCTTCGGTTTACAATAACCCAACAAGGAAATAGATAAACATTTAAATTAGATTAATTAATAATAATAATTAAAGACAATACTCATACAATAAAGTTGTTCTGAACTTCTTATTGACTCTCCCAGTACACGAAATCAAAAGAAAAATTATTCAAATTTTAGAAAAACAAAACAAGAGACTTACTTTTAACATAACCTTTCAATTCTGTGCGCCACTTTTTTTTTTTTCTTTTTTTTTGTAGAGGGGGAAGGGGGATTGGACTTAGAAAATAAATATTAAAAATGATAAATGGCACAAAAACTCTACCACAACAACCAAATATTATCAATATATAATCAAAAAATAAGACCAGAAAATGGAGTTAACTAAATTAATAGAATCTGTCTTGTGAAAAAACTAGTCTTCTGTCAACAAAAGAGATTAATTTAAAATAAAAAACAATTAGTTCCTGAATATATATAGTTAGTTGAAGTTGACTGACTTGACTGTATTTTTTTTTTTTTACAAGATATGGCTTCCATTTCTAAAGCAATAAAATTAAACTAATCCATTTAATCACTCAAAATATTTGTCATCAACTTAAATTGATTCCTCCAAAGAAACTAAGTAGCAATTCAAAGAGAACATGAGCACAAGAAGAAACCCTATAGGTCTATAGGTGACAAGGAAACAGGACAATTACCTGAAAAGTATGATGAAACCTCAAGATACAACTCAGGACTACCATTTTTTTTCTTCATCATAAGATGAACAATATAAAATGTAAAATTAACCCCAGGTTTATTTTACATATTTATAATATTTAATGTTTCTCAAATAAAATTAACTAACTTGAAATTTTGTAATACAAAACAGCTATTTTAATTATGATAATTAATGTTAACAAACACTGCATGTTAGAGGAATTGCTAAGATAAGTTCACAACAAACAAGTAAGATATCTCAAAATTTTGCTGACAAACAAGAAAGCATAGGAGTTCCTGTATTTTAATACAAAATAACTTAAACAATCAAAATAATACAAAAAAGTAATGAATGGTTAGATTTTATTACGTCATATTGATCTAAGAGATGTTAATTTGTTTAAGTAAATGATAACTTTATAAAAAAATTGTGTACTAGAAACGTTTCAATTACTTCTGCACGGCTACTTTTATTTTCAATTATTATTAATGACCTAGCAACATTTCTAAATAAAAATGAAGCAATACTTTTTAAAAATTATTTGACTGTTTTTTTTACTGGAAAGAATGAAAATAAACTAATTATAAAAATTCACACTATGCTTAGTGTTCTAATACTTAAGACTGGATAGAAAATCAAAATGTCTTATAAACCACAGGTAAAGGATTATTCATTAAAAGAATAACTTAATTCCATAACATATTTTTTCTTGGCTAAAAATGATAGATGAACCAACATGTTTTGCCAGCTGAAATTTATGTTACAAAACATATTTATTTCAAATGACTTAGTGTTATGAATTGAAATAATTAAATAAAGATAACCAAACATTTTTTTTTTTTTTCAGTTTTATAGAGTATTACACTTTACCATACACTTTACTATATTTATTTTATATACTGTCCTAAATTTATTGCATTCATTTTTATACATTTTTACTGTAATAAGTAAATATTGTATACTAACACATTTCACATTTCTATGTAACCATTGATTAATTAATTTATCATGAAATGTTAGAAATGAAAATATTCAGTGCTATTAATTCCCATTTTATTTGATCCTTAACTTTTATTAACTCAGTAGTGAAGTGATAAATGATCAAATATTTATAATTTTCTTAAAATGTTCAAATTTCCTTTGTGTTATTTTGAACGAAGTTAATAAGACACATTTGTTTTAAGAATAAAACATATTGACAAGTTTCAGGAACCATCCACAACTCTTAAAAGGTTTATTGGTTACTTTACAAAAAATTAGGACAACTTAAAAGAATAAATGAGGTTATGTTAGGATGATTTTGGTTAGAGCACTAGTGATTTTAAAATGACAAGAAATAAAAAATACATGATGGGCCAACTATAATTATATAAAATATAAGAGAGGTTTATACACCATCAAACCTCTCTTATATTTTATTCATCATTCAGTTTATGTTGCAATTATGTAATAATTTGAGTAAGTAGATAATATAATCTTCCTGGTAGCTATCTTTCACAATATTCTATTTTCTAGATTATGGTATTATTATCTATGGGAAAATGAGCTGAGCAAATATTAGCTCAATTAACTTCATGTAAATTTCACAAATCCAGGTTCACACTCCTGGATATATAAGTCTCCTTAATGCTAAGTAGTTCTAAGAGGAAGATTAAATAATACACCTTGCTTTAACCAACCTTGTAACTAATTATTCTTAAAAGCATTGGTCTCATTTACACAAACTGATTACAATATATACAATTGTATATATTACAATATAGTGAAAGAAATAAGTCAGATGTAAAAATAAGAAAATTAACTAGAATGGGGGAAAGAGTGGGAGGTTAAGGAGAGAAGCTTCTGAGAATATATTGCATACATGCATAAAAAAATGTAAAGAAATACCCAAATTTAGAATATATCAAACATGTGAATGGAAAATCACAAGGCTAAGAAATCCAAAGATTATGTTACTTTAGGTTCACACCTAAAAAATATGCAATTCATGAAAATCAAGACTATTCTACTCTCAATACAATAATGATACACACAGGAAATTATATTAAATATCACAAAAATACTAAAAAATTGTTTTATAATAATTGCCTTATAACTGTAATTAAAGTAATTGTGATTAAAAACTACTGCAGAAAAAAAAATGGGACTGACAACAGTTACTGCGGTTAATGAAAGAAAATATTCAAATTCATTTCTAAATTATTCCAATGTAACTGTAATTATTTTCAAAGTCTTTACGCCATTAAATTATGTGCTTCTCTTCCCTATAAACTTATTTCTATTTCAATCAAGTAAATTTTACTTATATACTGCCCAACTCTAAATATTTCTGGAAAAAAATTATATCTCACATTTCCAGAAGTGACTTCATACATGAGAAAAAGTAAAGAAGTTACCAATTATATTAATTTTATACAAAGATCACGTTTTGGTACTATAACTTGCTTAATATCATTAGGAAAGAAAACAAATTAATACATTAATTTGTCATAGGTAGGCCATGGCCTAAATGATGGCCAATTTGTGGTCTTTTCACTAGTGACTTCAAATTAAATTAGTATAATTCATTATCTGGTTTGAATAATCTCTTTATTGATTTATTGCATTGCTTTGATTTTTTTTTTTTTTAAATCAGTACTGTAACAAATTGTAGTGGTATAGGAATAATGTTATGGCTGTGATCGTACATGACATGTACTAGAGAAAGTGTATGACCAGCATTTTGGCTACATGAATTTTACATTGAATGGCGATGACATTCAATTAGGACTGGGTGATGCCAGGAGCACACCCCAGGAATCCTCTGGGTTATCATGAATAAAAACAAATAATAAAAAAACTAAACTTTGAGATTAAAGAACCAGGGAACTAAAACCACGAGTTAATCCAATCCCCCCCACACATAAAAAAAAAAAGTTAAATTATCAAAACAAACATTAGCAATGAAACTTCCACAAATATGTACTTATTAAAATTCAACTTGGCAATATCAAGTATAATTCATAAGCTGGCAATAGCAAGTATTTTTATAAGCTGAAAATATGAATGAACTAAGAGAAATGTTATTATCTGTTTTTTATTTTATTAAGGGTCATGGCTAGTGGGGATAGTAAGCTCAGAGAACATTTTAAAATTTTGATTAAAAAAAAGAAGAAAAATAAATAAAATAAAAGCATAATAAACATTAAGCAAAAATCAAATTTATAGTATAATAATGAGTAAGCATAATATGCGTAGTAAAAAGAACAAAATAAATTATGATACAAGCACTTTATAGTTTTAGGGTCTTAAGCCCCTGGATTTGCTCACTTCATTGCTAAGCCCTTGATAACATTTATCTTACTTATAATATTTAACAATTGACTAGATTGTTGAAAATAGTTTAAAGTAGTTAAAAGATTGATCAACTTAACTTTCAGAACTATTTTAATTTATTTTCCAAACTCTATTCTCAGTAAATTAAGAAAATATTTTAGAATAAACAGGAGAATAAATTTATATGCTGAAGCTGATATCCATTGCATGACATTAATACGACACAACTCAGCCTTTTGACTCCGTTTTATCTTTAATTTTACATCGAAACGATCTAACCTACCCACCCTCAACATTTTTTCAGAGGGAGTCTTCCACTTACCCTCACTTTTTTTTTTTTTTTTTTTTTTTTTTTTTTTTTTTTTTTTTTTTTTTTTTTTTTTTTTNCTACATTTTTTTTTTTTTTTTTTTTTACGAAGAAAAAATATTTATACTTATAAAATCCATGAAATTTAACCACACTATACTGACAGCTTTAATAAAATATAGGTTATAGACATCAACCATATTCCCAAGAAATAGGTATCAACCTGAATTCCCAAAATTTTTAATAGGGATAATATAAGCACTCTAATAGTTCAAGTATTTAATGAGCAAAATATAAGAACAAGCATACACTCATTCGTAAATAAATAATTATTTTAGAATATTAAAGAAGTTGCATATCTGTGAGTTTATTGTGATAAATACACAAGCTATCAACACCTCCCTTTTTCTTCAGGCTAAAGTTTTATGTAAGTATGCTCAGTCAACTCACTCAAATATTATTTTGCTCACTAAATTTTAGAACAATTAGAAAACACAATGAGGTTTCAAAGATCATGTTTATCTAATAACCCCGAAAAATTCTTAAAACAAACCCACCGAGGAAGTTCATACAATAAATTTTGAAAAATAAATATGCAAAGCATTCACAACTCTTAAAAGAAAACATTTTTTAAGAACAAAACTACTTAAGTACATTAAAAAAACTAGTTATTCATTATAAAATTCCATTATCAATGAACTTTTGTATATTCCTAACTGTTTAAAATAATTATTACATGTTAAAATAATTGGGATATTTTACTTATGATAACAGTTACAGCTAAAGAAAAGTAATGGGTAGTCTTAGATTTGATTATTTAACCGTAAAATTGATTAAACTTATCTTTCAAAATTAGTCATAGTTAAACAGCTACCCAGTTGCAAATACTAAGCTTCTTAAACAAAACTTAAACTAGCTCATTAGTATTTTGGAACTATAACAAAGTTTTCATAATCCTGTTCAAATATATAGAAAAGAGTTAACATAATTTAACAATTAATGCATACAAGACATCTCTTAATTTGTAAAAAATAAATAAAATATTACAAGAATACAGATATAAATAAAGCAAGGTACAATATAAATAAAGCAAGGTAAAATACAAGGCTTGAAAGAAGGATGCTTTAGAAATCCTATTTGACTTTTGTGAAAAAAATAAAAATAATCAGAATTTTTTTATTCTTAAAATTTAACTCCAACATTATTTTAGGTAACAAGTCAATTTAAAAAAAAAAATTTTTTTTGGGAGGGGGGGGTCTTTTATATGTTTTGAACCCATTGATATAGATTTTTGAGAATTCTGAGAATTTTCTATGTTATTGTACCTACATTTTGGAAGAAGTGAAAAAATTGTATTATGTATATATTTTTGTGCAATAATGTTCAAATAAAAATGTCTTACACATTTTGAACAGTTCAATAGTAGGGAAATTGAAATTAAAACTAAGCATTGAAATATTTTAAGTTACAAGCCAACTCAGTTACTCGATAACTTAAAAAAAGAAGAAGAAAAAAACAATGCACTGTTAAAGGTTTCTCAATTTATTTTTATATTTTTTAATTAGGTGCATTTGACAAAAAAATAACTTATTTTAAATTTAATTAATTTATCTCTTGAGCTATACTTTTTAATTATTTTTCAATTGATATTCCAGTGGTTTAACTTAATTGTTCTCTTTGGAGACTCCATGAATTATTACTTCTTAGGTAATAAAATATTTACAATAACATAATATACAATAAACATGTATATAAAACAATATTATTTTAATAGGCAATTGGGAAGAAACATTTCCCATTGTATTTAATATATACAGTAAATTTAAAATTGACATTTCATTTAATAATTAACCTTTAGAGCTATTAAAAAAAAAAGAGAGAGAGATCACCAATTGGTAAATTATTTATAATATTTAAAAAAAATATGATTAAAATAAAGCTTGAGTGTAAAATAGGAAATAATACATCAAAATTCACGTGCATAAAAAAATATTTTGAGGTTTCAATAATTTAAATAAATAACAACTACAGTATTGCACAGTTTTAAAGTTTACACTTCATAAAGTGAAATTTCTAAGCCCATTTATAGTCTATAAATTCATAAAAACAATTTTAAGTTCCTTCTGTACAAAAGAAAAAATAGTAATAAATAAATATATGGAATAAATTTTTGGAACAAAATTATTTTGCTCTTTCGAATGGTCCCAGTTTAAATCTATTTTACACGTTATTTACTCAAAAAAGAGTAATTAAGTCAAAATAATGTTAGGTATTTTAGATACTAGTTACAATGGCCTCTAAAAATCACATCACACTTAAGTAGTTACTGTAAAAATATATTTTGCCAATAATTCCATCACGAATTTGTTTTTTATTGAACAAAATAATCATCTGGTTCCAAATTATTAAATTAGTTATGTTCATATTAGTTTCTCCACTCTGCTCAAGGAAGACAAAATTGTATAACACCAAAACAAGAGCATTAACTCTAATACCCCCTTATAAACCCAATTATAGCAGAGTGGACTATTTGGAACCAATCATACTGTCAATCTATTTTAAAAAAGTTGTATAAAATAAAACCTAGTTAACTATATTCATATTATTGCTTCTGTAAATGGTGTTATAAATTGTACAGTGGTGAGGTTACAAAAATGCCTTTATATACACCTAAAAACCTATCAGTCTAATGAGATATGTTTTTTGAACGGAATGTGTTAATGGCACCAATTATTTTGAACACCTGCCTTATGGTAGAAGTTCAACATAGTTCTCAGGTACCAGCCCTGTTTTACCATTCAGTGTCCCTTCAAGCCAACCTGGTTCCAATGATGTTCTCACTGAAACAACAAAAATGTATTATTAAAACATACTTGTAAAATTCCATAAATTATTCCATAGTCTGGACTGAATTAGAAGGCTTTTACAACATTAAATTTGTTTTAATTGTAAAAATAACATTAAAAAAAAAATTGAAAATGGCAATACTTGAGCGTTGACATACTACCGAGTCCTTAGTCAAAGGTTCTAGACTTTCAAAGTCGGCTCCATACTAAATCGTTATTTTAAAGGTTCAACATGAGAGTTTTTGCTTGATTTTTTGCACAGAGTTTCTAGTGATCTTCACAAGTTTTTGAATTCTTAGACAAACCTCGGCTTCAACTTACTTCTACTTACGGCTCTTCAATCTACACCAGGAGTTTGCTGTGAGTAGCGGAACGAGCAGGCTTATCAGAGGTTGCAACTTATCAGTAAGTAATCTGCTGAGTTGCAAGTGAGCTAAGAGAGTTTAAAGACTCTCTTAATAAAATCAGTGACGCTGTTTTTGAAAATGCCAAGCTTCTCAAAGGAAGAGAGAACAGATTAGAAGCCCAGAAAAAATTTTTCGAGCAACTAGCGCTTGAAAACAAGACATTGAAGTCAACGGTGACAGAACTGGAGGTGAGTCTGAATCAGGCCTAACAGGAATTACTATCCAGATCTATCGAAGTTCGAGGGGCACCGCACCGACCTGGTGAAACTCCCGCTGGTTTGGTGAAGAGTATAGGTGCCAGTCTGGGTCTAAAGATCGCTCCAGAAGATATTGATATAGAGCAGCAGCATCGTCAGCAAAAGGATGATCCTAGACCACTGGTTATCATAGAAATTTGTTCGGCAATCTATGAGGGATGAGGTTGTCAGATTGAGAAGAGTGAAGACTCTGGGAGCTGACAACCAGGCATATTGGCTGGGAGGAAAATGATGTCCATCCCATTTACCTGAGCAAAAGTATGAGCCCCACGAATAAGCACCTCTACTACTTGGCACGCCAGAAGAAGGAAGGCAAGCTAAAATATATGTGGTTCTCTGGTGGCCGGGTCAAATTTCGACAGGATGATAGCCGGCCTTTGGTGATCAACATCCTGGAAGACCTGGATATGTTTGGATGACCATGGGCTGTCTGGCGACCTGAAGTTATTTATGGCAGTGGATCGGTGCACATTGGGTGAATTTCCTTTCTCTATATAACCAATAACCATGTAATATTTTTTATTTTAAACCCATCACACATGAACTGTTGACACTTGGCTGAACCTATATATAATTGACTCACAAAATAATCTTTTATCTTTTTCACAGCATCCTATCTCATTTCTTCCTCAGCATGATTTAATCCTCATATCCTATAACATTTATGCTCCTACCTTTCAACCAAGATCAGTATCCTTCCGTATTTTTGACAACCTTACCTTTGAGAATCTCGAAGCAGACCTTGTTTGCCTTGACTGTAACCCAATTTTTTCCTCTTCTTCAATCTATTAAAAGGTAGAAATCTTATCAAATTATCTTGTTTCCATTCTCAATACCCATGCTCCTTTGAAAACCTGTCGATTTCGCTGCTCCCCTGTGCCGTGATGAATTGCAAGATCCCAGGAGAAAGCGGGAGGCTGCCCAGAGGTGGACTTGATGTACTGGTCATCTCTAGAACCGGGCTCAAGCTGCTCTTTGAAAGGCTCGCTCGCTTTATTCATGAGGCGTTTTTCTCTGCTCTCGACCCTAAGTCCATGTGGAACATCCTAAAACCTTTCCTTGTGCAAACCCTTTCTCAATATTCCTCACTTCCCTGGGTCTCCCGATGACTTTAACTCTTACTTTACTCCCTCCTCGCAGTCCCAGAGTTCTCCTCTTTCTATTTCCTTACCAAGCCACTCTGATTTTAAACCAAACAATTTATTTTTCTCTGACATTACTCCTGAAGATCTTTTAGCAGTGAAATCAAAAATAAAAACATGGCTGCGATTGCATTCCTTTAAAACTACTCAAAGCCACCCTTCCCAGTATTTTTCCTATCCTCCTGCACACTTACAACTTTTCGCTCCAGAATCCAGTCTTTCCTAATTCCTGGAAACAACCAATAGTTAAACCTTAAAACAAAATTCCCAATCCCTCATCCTTCAATGATTTCCGTCCCATATCTATTCTCCCTATCCTTGCAAAAACCCTTAGAAAGGTTGGTACAGAAACAAATGTCCTCTTTCTTGGAAAATTCAAAGCTCCTAGATTCTTTCCAATCCGGCCCTGGCTTCTCTACCCAGACTGCTCCCCTAAGAATAACCTCTTACATCCAAGATGCAATTGATCAAAGAAAAATTCTCCTTGATTTCTCAAAAGCCTTTGATACCATTGATCACTCCCGTCTACGCACTAAACTTAAACACCTTTCCTTTTCTAACAATTACCTTCATTGGCTTCATTCATTCCTGTCAGGGTAATCCCAAGTAATTTCTATCCCAGAAACACCTTTATCTTCCCCTCTTCCTATTTCATCTGGGGTACCACAGAGCTCTAGCATCTTTGCCACCCTGTTCTTTGCCTATATTAATGACCTCAACCTTTCCATTAGACACTGTTCCTATCACATTTACGCAGATGATACCCAAATTTACCTGTCCTTCCCTCCAGAAGAATTACAAACCACCATTCAAAAAATCAAGAAGACCTAAATTTAATATGTTCCTGGGCGTTGGCAAACAAGCCTTCTCTGAATTTCAAAAAATCTCAGGCTATTTTTTTTCTTTTTTTGGGGTCTAAATCCTTGCTTACATCACTCCCTCCTATTCCTTCCCTCACAATAAATCAGCGCCCAATTTCCTTTCATTCCTCAGTCAAAAACCTTGGCATTATCCAAGACCAAACCCTTTCATGAAAACTTCGTATTTCACAGATTTGCCATCGCTGTTTCTCCATTCTCCAACAATTTTGCCGCTCTAGTCATCTCCTGCCTCGTAAAACTCGTTGTCTCCTTACTCATATTCCTCTATTTTGATTACGATTGCGCTGTTTATGGGGACCTCACAGTTACAAAGCTGTACTCCGAGTCATCCCGACGGGTTATACCCATCTTTCTGCAGGCAATATTTCCTTGGTTCTCTCCTCTATCAAGTCACATTTTCCCATTCCCCTCCCTACCTATATGATCTTTTAACTTTCAAATCCCCAGTACTTTCCCATCCCACTCGTTCTCAACATTCTAACCTTTGTTCACGTAGGCTTCCACGGTCGTCAGATGTATATACAGTTTCTTCTTCCGGGTTGGACCGTGTCAAGTAGTTGGTAGTTGCCGAGCTTTCGCACATCCTGTGATGGCTTCTTCAGAGCTGAATAGAGAATCATTCCAGTCTCTGGAACTCGATCCCTCTAAATATTAGTCGCTCCTCCTCACTCGCATTCTTCAAATCCCAGCTATTTCAATATCTCCTCTCTGTACAATTGGGTATCAGGAACTGCTAAACTGTATCTTGTTTATTTTATCATGATTAATTGTTATTTTATTAGTTTTGAGTTTCATTGTTTTTTCTTGAGTAGCACTCATTTTCTTTTTGTGCATCTATTTCTTTATTATTATTGTATTTCTTATTTTTTTTATTTTCATTAAGATTACATACCACAATTAATATCATTAATTAAAAATGAAATGAAGGAAAAAACGAGAGTCTAACAAATAACCTCTGCGGTGCCTCTGTGGTGTAGGGATCAGCATACCTGCCCGAAAAGTAGGAAAACCGGGTTCGATTCCCAGCTGAGGTAGTAAGATTTTTTTTTCTGGCTCCCTTAGCAATTCTTGCCTTAAATTAGGCACTTCATTAATTTATTTTTATTTTTTTTAAGGTAAATATAAAATAATGTTACAATATCATAAGGAATAAAATATGTAATTCTGGCATAAATTAATTAATAAATAATTTCTAGCATTAACAAGGTTATGTTAAATATAAACATTTGTTCACGTAGGCTTCCACAGTCATCAGATGTATGTAAAGTTTTTTCCGGGTTGGACCGTGTAAAGTTTTTGATGGTTGCCGAGCTTTCGCACATCCTGTGATGGCTTCTTCAGGGCTGAATAGAGAATGAGAGCTGTCTTCCAAATCCAGGGGTATTTATACCCGGCGCTGTCCGGTCCTTGGGCGAAGCCTGTCTTCCCATTGGTTGATCCTGTTTTCCTGCTCGCTGATTGGCTGGATCCTCTTATCGATTGGTTGGACCCTCTTATCGATTGG